>CANXYI010649712.1:0-12699 GCA_948208565.1 Hura crepitans
GGGGAAAAGGGAGCAGAGCCGCTAGCGTAGCAGCTGTTGCTGCTGCAGAGAGCGACAAGGCGTCGCTGGGCGCAGTGTAGTGTAGCACAAGGTGAGCGCGCTGCTGGGTAGCAGGGGACGGCGTGACATAGGAATTGAGGCTGCACAGAGGGAGGGCAGCAGGTTTCTGCCGCTGCTGCAAAACTGGGCCCAGGCAGTGGATGCTGCAACTCACACTGAGACTCTGCAGCCATAGGAGGCAACACGGGAAGGTCTATAAGGGACTGAGGAGTGGAACAGATCATGACTTGCGCACAAGCTGCTGTAGTGAGTAGCTGCAGGAGTCGATATAAGGACCCAAAGACAGAAGCGAGAGGAACCCGACTCAAGACAAGAGAAAGGAGAAAACGGGAACCTAGGCGTGCACAGACCAAAAGATATCATGTATGTACCCCCTTATCTCCTAATCTCATTAACAAATTCATCTTCTAAAGCTATTTAACCCCAGTTACACTTAATAGATGGTTGTGACATGATCAAGGTGTTTTATCAATTTGTTGAGACAGGTATAGTAGTAACTACATCCTCACATATGAGCACCTACGTGTAAGTAGTATGTCAGGATTAGAACCAGATAAAATGAACAGTATCTCCTACATTAATCATGTCCCATCTACTCATTCATATAAAAATCAAGGTAACATGTCAATTATGGGTGTATATTAATTCTCATGCATGGGTGGCCTATTTGTGGGGGTTATCCCAAGATTTGCATCATGTCAGTTCAATGTCAGCTTATAGTATATAAGTCACATACGGTTTAACAACCGAAGTGCATTAGTAAAGTCAGGTTATGCATGAGATAAGTTATCTACTAGCAAGGGACACAAAGGATAGATCCAAAATTCATCAAAAAAGAACAAGGTTAAATTTTATACAGTTAAGGAAGCTTTAACAGATGCAAATGCCATATTCCACAGCATAATTAATATGACTAGTTTTAAAATTTGTATGGAGAAAATCATAACCAATCAAGTAGAGACGGCTTAATAGCATAACAGGATTCAAAACCCAGTGTATGTTTTACCAAGGCTATTTAACTAAAGCTAGCCTCAACAATGAGGGTTTCAATGTCAATCCTGTGCTATAGAAGCAACATGCATTGGTGCGATACGCTGATTATACTTACACAGTTAACACTCAGGCATGGATAGCATGTTATAGTAGTCAAATGAAGTGGTGCATCACAATAAATATTTTACAATAAATCAGTCAAATAGGTCTAGCAAATGCATTAGATAAGTTGGACCCATGCCTCTTAAAAAGTTGGTTACTTGATGTTAATGCATTAGCTTGGCTACAGGACATATGCAGTTGTATGGGAAACGTCAAGCAAGGGCCTTGTGAAGTAATTCAGTAGTGATATATATTCTCATAATGTATGTACTCTTTTAACTCTTAATTTCATGGATGAAAGTAATCTTGAGCCATCTGCTTATGATTAATAAGTTAGGTCTACAATGACAAATTCGGTTAGCTGACTATTTAGCTTACGTGCTCATAGTATGATATCAAGCATGTGTGCATCTTTAAGCACTTACATATCAATAGCATGTTCATGTTCGCCTCATCATGCATGCATCAAGTATACAAGCAATTAAGTTATAAAATCAACGTCTCGTCAGTTGCACTAATGTTCAAGACACCTCATGTCGTTACAGATAGCATAGTCACTAGCTAACTATCAGCTAGTGGGGAACACACAAAATGAACTAAGTGTTTTAGAAATTCAGTTACAAGAATGAAGAAGTCAGCTTTACAAAAAAAGGGACCATTGCAAATAAGAACCTATGCTAAAAGTAAATTCATGCTATCAATCACATAAATACTAGTAAATTGAATATAACCAATTAAGTGAATGCGAGCACACAGCTTTAAACAGATGAGAATACTATGCATATCTCATAATATAGCTGAGTTTAAAAGATTGAGTCTAAGGTAAAGAGCCTAAGGTAAACCTTATAGAAACCAGGTTAGGGTAGCTTTGGCATGCCAGAGAGGGATATTATGCATAGCTTGGCACAAGTGCCATACAAACCATTTACAGTGACAGTGGCTGAGGCCACAGATATTTATCAGCTTATAGAAATTTATCAGCTTACAGTCACCTTTTAGATTTCAGTGGTGGCAGGGCAATGGGCAAGCCCATCCTTGTCACCAATTTTCAGCTTACAACTTACAGCCCTGTTTACCCTTCCTCGGGGTTATTCTGGGAGTGTATTACCTATGGCTTTGGAACAAGTTAAAAGATTAATTTTAAAGGAAGACTGAACATTTTCACACACACACACACAACGCCTGTAAAAGTGAACTTGGACCTAGGCATAACCAATTGTCAGGTAATCAAGACAGTTGCATTATAATTGCATGTAATTACAGCTAAGTAACCCGATGGTGCATTTTCGACCAGAGCATATCAGGCTAATGCATGTAAGTTACAGATAAGTACTCATTCAACACAGCCACATTAGGTGATTAGTATTGGCCATGATCAACTAGCACACACACTCACAATCACTTCATACACATCACAAGATAAGAATGGGATGCCACAGTAGGATCAAGTTCGCATGCATTTGTGCAGCCTGTATAGGACCCCATGCCACTTTTATACATATTATCTTGACCTTTATCTCTATTTATCACGCTATGAGATGTGGACGTAGTGGAGTACCACTGAGCATACTTGCTCAGTGCGGCGGTTTTGCCTGGAGCAGGTTACAGGAGCCAAAGCCTGAGGATGTCAAGTAAAGTGGTCATACAGTTCATCTACAGGGAAGAGAGCAAGCATCAAATCTCAAGCAGCAGGGACCCTTTTGTTGTACATATGTTTTTATGTTTTCGTTTTTAGTATGTCGCATGTACTGACAGTGATAGGGTAAGATGTATACGGCTATAATTTAGTTGTGTATATATGTAGCTATAATCCAATTGTGTATATGAGACATCTGAATGTCCTCTTAACTAGGTGTAATGAACTACGAGTGATGTGGGTGCCTATGTGCACGTGTGAATGTGAACAAGATTGAGTCAGCTGTAAACTAGCAGGCTATGAGATGTTTTATTGCAAGACAAAAAAAAACCCTGTTTAACCTCTTCCATCAAGGAAGATGGTTTAGTTGTGTCCTTGAGTTTATACAGGGGCAGGAACCTTAGTTTGAGATGTTGTACGCTTAGCTGTTGTTATCACCTGTCCCTATAACCTTTTTCAACAGGTGGAAACCATGTCATAAACAGGGGAGGAAGTTTTGTAGATTTCTTTTTAGAAGTCGTGCAATTTCAAGGTTAAGCAAAGTAGTCGGTAACCCTCTCCCACAAATACCAATTATTTCCTGGTAGAGGTGTTACAATGGATATATTGCACTTCAGTAAAAATAGGCTCCACATTTCATGTTTCTTTTGTCAACTTACTACCTTATAAAAAGTGCAGAAAACATGTTAAGCTGCTAAATCTAAGAAGATTATAGGTGAAAATTTGACATAAGTGTGCCCCATTTTCAGTTTGTATTCTAAAAGCTGAGTTGTTAAAATATTTTGTCTAATTCAAATAGAAGCCTCAATAATTTACAAAAGTAATTAACCATCTACTTAAATTCAAAGAAGTGAGACCCTGATGTTCTAAGAGAACAGTCCTCTGTTTTCCTTTTATTCCTTTCCCTACTAATAGGGTCAGCTATATGAATTCTATATCTCTAAATCCCTTTGGCAAATGCTATATCAGCCTCAATACCCAATGAATGAAGATCCTTAGAACTCTTCCTCTCCATGTAATCCTACGCCTAACTCTACCCATATTTCTACTTTCTACTACCACATTATCACATTTTTTAACCGGGACATCTACAGAGTCTTTGTAATATATGGCCAAATCATCTTAAACAACCTTCTCTTAATTTTAACTTCTCTTTTTTTTTTTTTGATACAGTAATATTTTATGCAGCATTTCATTTCTACAAAGCTTTCCTTACAGGCCAATTAAAACGTGTAAGCACACCACATCGACCCCCTGCAGTTGCTTTGAGTGCAAACAGTTCTTGGTCCATTGAACGCATTGAACTATCTCAATTGCTGGATGCTAAGGCTAATATCAGTAGTTGCTTGCACAAACCATAAAAGTTCTTTGCAATACCTGAAAGCGCCTATCACGACCTTGCTTTGCACTTCCACCAGCTGAATCTCCTTCAACTATAAAAACTTCTGCAAGCATCAAAAATTAAAGATCCAATATCAATAACTCAATTACCATTGCCAGTCAAGTAAACTAACAGTCATTATAAAAATCTGCAACAAAACTAAAACTCAATCTAGCGAAAAATTATAGTTTCCTACATAGCAAATTTTGAATGGTATAAACCCACAAAATATCCACATTTAATCGAAGTCACCATTTGTAAAATAATAACTTTTGCACAACTTGAATTCTAGCATTAAGGGGAGCATAAAATTACAAAGAGCTAGTATAGTTTCTAGATGACCAACAAATAACCAAGCATATTGGCTTTAGCAAAAAATCATAATGGTGAGTAAACATTAAAAGTACAAATATAACGATGGCAAATCACAATGTAATTTACTAAATATAATGACGGAAAATCATGATGTACTTCACTCAATTAATGAGCAGTCAGACTTTACAAAACAATGCCAGATTAATTTTCCTCATATTGGAATCCATAAGTCCAACTATAACCTCTAGAGAAGTTCACATTTGTTTATGTCACCATCTAATCTACATCCTAGGCAATCCACTAGTCAAATAGACCTGATTAAAAATCCAAAATTTTGTCCTTCTTAGGTTTTGACCTCATATTTCAGTTTTTAACGTACATGGATTGTAATGTATAAATGGAAGCTACATGACGAGACGGATGAGCAAAATATGTTATTTAATTTCTTTGCAGACTGATGAATGTAAACATCAAATTTTATACTTCTCCAACCAAACTTTTTCTTTAACTGCTAATAAAGAGGAGAAGAAAAAAGAGAAAAAATTCTAAGAAAACAACTGTAGGAAAATACAAAAGTTTTTGTATCATCTGCCAACCATGATATTTACTTGAGCTCTGAAGGTACACCTGTTCATTAATGAAATTGGTTATTGTTGTTACTAATGATAAAATCACAACCATAGAATTGGAGAAAACTGAAGTTCACACAGGTAGAACAGTTAACCAAATAAACAGTGTAATAGACATAAGCAGACTGCATAATCAACACAAGTGATTCATGTAAATAAACAATGTCATTCAAGATTTAAACATTTCAAGTTTCTCATTCTAGATAACTTTCATAAATAAACATAACACCAACCAGACTCTTCAGGATTTGCAGACGAGCAATCAGCCAGTTTTCCAGGGAGAGATGACGTTCGCAAGACGCTCTTTTGTCTCACCAATTCTCTTGCCTTCTTTGCTGCCAAAGCTGCCTACACAAAAAGAAATAGAAATAAAGATAAGGTCTAGGTTTATTCTAACAGGCAGATGGCCTACTTGTAGAATTACTTTAGATTGACTATAAGCAATGAGGCAAGGGGAAAAAAGGAAAAAAGATTAGAAGTACACCTTAAGTGCATTTAGAGACTTTGAAAGGATTGAATCAAGAACATCAGGATGCAACTCCAAATATTCAGTAAGATACTCCTGTACAGATTGGTCCACTACTTTCCGTACCTCTAAATTCCCTAACCTCGTCTTTCAGTGGTCAAAAAGAAAGCCAAAATAAATATTAGAAATGAAGAAAAATTGACAAAACAACATTAAGATAGTCATAATGTCATAAGTGCTCAGAAAATGCAGATAATTGAGCAGTACCTTAGTTTGACCTTCAAACTCCGGACTAGGAACTTTAACTGATATAATGCATGTCAACCCCTCCCTTACATGTTCACCACTTAAATTAATATCCTTATCCTGAATGTGCCAGAGAAGCTTGAAACTAATTAGAGCTACTTTAATAAGAAAATTGATGACTGTACTCTGTTGTCAATGAATATATGTAGGCTGATTTTATGGGAAATTAATTAGGATTATTTACTGCATTAATTGTAAATCTTTCCTAGTTAAAGCTCATTCTTTGTATATAAATATAGCTCTGTAACTTTTTCTGAAATACATTGGGAAGAATTAAATTGTCCCTTCTCATTCTCTATTTTTCTACAAAAAACAATCACTCGAGAATCCCAGTTGACAATTGATTAGAGAAGTTTTCCTTTAGTATTTATACTCTCTCTGATTTCAACATTTTGAACCTCACATATCTGCCTTCTCTGTTATAGTCAGATCATAACATGATAAGTGCATATACAAAACTTATTATGCATGGAACAACTGAAAACTGTAAAACCCTCTTAAAGAGAAAGGAAGAGAGGGAAAGGGTAGGTGGTGGTAGAGGCATAGCAAGAAGAAACAGAAGCTTATTATAAGTAAATAATATATGAGCAAGCAATTTCTTGTGCTCTCAATTCAGCATAGGAGTGCACCCATTTGGCACACAAACCAACTTAGAAAGAACTAAAGTCCCAAATCCTCGCACATGCAAAAAGCACAAGAATCCAGCAATCACACTCAAATTGAAAAGTTGTGCCTATGAGTTGTGCTAAAATGAACTCACCTTCATGATTTTTGACCTTTTCCCAAGATTGTTGAGAGTTCTGGTTAATGAGGCCTTGAAACCATCTATATGAGTGCCACCATCTATAGTGCGTATGCTATTGGCATATCCCAATATCGTATCCGAGTATACATCAGAACACCTGGTAAGAACGAATGAACAAACTAAAGTCACATACTGAAGGAATTGCTGTCAACATGTGCAAAAATCTCACATAATATTTAGACATGACAATGATAGCATATGCATTAAATTAACACACAATTTGTAACACAAACTAGTAAAGTAATTACCATTGGAGAGCCATATCAATTGTGATCCCATCAATTCCTTTGCTAAAACTCACAACATCATGAATTGGTTTCTGGATCAAATTACAGTCAGTTTCCATGCAATCATTAATAGAATCCAGGAAAGCAGAATAGAACAAGACAAATTAAAACATCTTAAATCCCAGCTGCATGGTGTAATGGTATGAGTTAGGGAACTACTCAACCTAAAAAGCTCAAAATTGTAGGTAAATACTCCAAAAGAGGTCATATTATAAATGTGTAACACGCTCTGCAATTGATGGCTTGAAGTGTGGTAAGAATAGGTTTTCAATCTGCCATATAAATCTAACCGTATCAATTTGCCTACATGATCAGGGATTACTAAGGTTTAAGTCCATTAAGCTCAAGCAAAGTATCCCCAGTTATGAAGATTATAATCCAAATATATATTACTCCAATAAAATAACGAACTTATTAATCTTAGCAAGCCTTAAAATTGCAAATCGATCATGTAATACACATGAAGATAAATGAAAAATTCCCAAAGCCAAATGTATATCACCTAAACAACTCAAATTTTAGGGAAAACTATGTTCCTTATCAAAGGAGGAATTAATCTTGAAGATGATAACAGATATTTCCAGAAAAATAGATTAATCCCGAAGATTAACACATATTTCCGGAAACAATTTTTTTATTTAAATCTTCGTTAGTCTTAATTTTTCAACTTTGGAATTTTCATTTTATTAGGAATATTCAGAAAGTCAGGAATTCCATATCAGAGAAGATCCCAAATTAGTCAAGTCTTTTAGCGAACCCATTTAACTAGCATTTTTTATGAGGTTCTTCAAAACAAGCTTTGAGATGTTAATTTGGTCTGAAAGTCTAAATGCCTAGTTTTCTTTTTATCCACTTCTTTCTCTTACTGGTACTTCTCCTCCTGATTCTGCTTCTCAGCGCCTCAGTACATTTAACAGCTCCTAAAACTTCAGTTTCTTTTCTTATCAGTCACATAGGCTCTAATTAATTCATTAAGGCTCACCATCTCCCATATATTTGAACCATGTTAGCTGGTGGAGATTTATCATCATAAAAGCAACTATACATGAGCTATATCAAGTATACCCATTAGTCTATAAACACCAACTTAAACTCCAACTGTTGCCATATTAAGTTCTATTCTCTGTAATTTTCTGTCATATTCAATAATAAATAGAAAACACAGATTTTTGTACGTCCAAATATTTTTATTCTGTTACTTAGGCTATGTTTAGCAGTGGAAAAGAAATTTTCAGCTCCCCTACTCCGTTCATTAAGAAAATACCAAAAATGAATAATGATTATTTTGATATTTATTAGAACTGGGGAAAAAATCTAAAAATATAATGCTTATGTGGAAGTGATTAAATCAAGAGAAAGGGAAAATATCATTAAATGTTATATTATCAAGAAAAATTATAGATAAGAATAAAGTTATTTGAATGAAACCAGAAAATTTATAATTGAATGCGATTGTTACAAAAACCACATGCAAGAAAATAATGGTAGTTGGTGTTTTAAGCGAATGATTTATCCAATAGTTTAGGACCCATCTGGGCTGGCCAGTCCGGTCCCTAGGCCCATGAACCACTCTTCCTCAACCCAGAAGACCAAAAAAAGAAAAAAAAAAAAGAAAAAAAAGGGAAAAGGAAAAACATGTTTGTCCAGATTTGTGCGAGCATCAATAGCATAAACACAGTTGAAAAACCCTAGGTGTTACCTTTTGGAAAGAAAGTCTGATTTGACAAAGGAATAAGTAGAAAACAAGTTTCCAGTATCCTAACGGTTTTTATAAACCTGGAGTTCTGAAAACTTATTTTTCAATCTCCACTCAAAAACTTTAGCCACACAGCATCAAACTTCAGCATATAGCAATCTTAGAATCATTTCCTGGAAAATAAGCTGTTGTGGATGCATTTGTCAGACAGACTTACTCACACAAGCACCACTAAATTGAGTCTGGTTTTGTGTTTTTATTTTTATTTAATTTTTTTTATTTATTTGGATTAGGTTTAATTTTCTTTAGCTGATAGTTAATTCCTTAGTTAATTAAAACAGTGTTTATTTTTCCTTTTTGGATTAGGAAGTTTGTTAATTAGAAGCCTACGAGGAATAGGATTTATATCTTTGTAATAAGCCTGCCTATTTATAGGGCAGAAAGATAACAGCAGTAAACATTAAGAAAATTCTATCAAAAAATCAGAGATTCGGAGCTCTGTCATTAACGAGGTCTAGGATTTCAGTCTCCCTTTAAGAGCCGAGTCATTTTCCAAAATAGGCCGATCTAAGTATTCTAATAAGGGCAAAGGAAAATCAAATTCATTAGATTTTCATGTTCATTGTCCTGTTACTCGATCCTTTTCTAGAAATCCTAACAATTTGGTATCAGAGACAAACAACATGGGCGATGAAATCGAGATTCGACTACAGGAAGAGCATGATCTCACGAACTCCAAACTATTAGCAATGGAACAGTGATTGGATGCAAAGCTGGCACAAATACTTCAAGAATTGTCTAGTTTGGGACTCAACGCCAACAAGCCATCAGCCAACAAGTGCGAAGCGAGCAGTGCAGTAGCCCCAACAATTGCGCATCCACCCTCTACGGTTGCCACAAGAGGCACTACTTAGCGCCTGTTTCGCATACTGGAACTCATTAGCATCAAGTTCCCAAGTATACCAAGTTAGATTTTCCAACTTATGACGGAACAGAAGACCCCTTAATTTGGGCTCATCACGCAATTTTTTGAGAATCAAAAAACGAATGAATCAAAAAAAGTGGGACTAGCCGATTTTCACCTATTGGGAGAAGCACAACTATGGTATTACCAATTGAAAGGGGCTAAAGGAGCAATGAATTGGACCAACTTTTTGAAGTTTTGTTTTCAATGATTTGGCCCCCTAAAAGTAGCAACCCAATTGGCGAGCTTGTCACCCTTAGGCAGACAGGAACTGTCGAACTCTACCAAAGGCAGTTTCAAGAAAAATTAGCACGCACTGATGCACTAGTACCAAAACATATACATGCCGGATTATTCATTGTTGGGTTAGACGACTCAATCAGGCTGCATGTCCAATTATTTAGACCACCAGATTTGTCAACTGCCATGAGCTTAGCTAGGACCTACGAGCAAAAATACCATCTCCAAAAAACCACCACTAACCGCAAAACGATGTGGCAACAAGCCCAAACTAGCTCGGGAATTTTAGGAAACTCGCAAGCTAGAAATAACAATACAGTACCAGCTGCTTCTATAACAACCAGTTCTATAGTTAACCCCCAACCTCCCTTCATTAAGAGATTGACAAGAGCAGAAATGGGGGAAAGGAGGTCCAAAGGCCTGTGTTACAACTGTGATGAGCCTTATTCTGCAATCCATCAATGCAAGAGACTCTTTTGGGCAGAATTGGGTGATTCAAACGATGATTCTCCTATACAAGAAGTGGAGGCTGTTCCAGAAATCTCTTTACATGCTATTACGGGTCAAGCCCATGCTAGAACAATGCAGCTGCAGGCTATCATTCATGGGCAGCCTGTGCTCAACTTGGTTGATTCGGGCAGCACCCACAATTTCGTTAACGCAACAATAACTAGACATCTGGACCTTCAATTCATGCCCTTGCCAAACACCAATGTCTATCGCCAATGGAGACAAAATGCGCAGCATACAGGTCTGTACATGGGTAACATTTTACATTGTTGGTCATCGTCTACTGATTTTTATGTAATTCCATTAGATGGTTTTGATATCGTTTTGGGAGTCAAATGGTGTAGTTGGGCCCTATAGCGTGGGATTTTTCTGCACTCACTATGTCATTTTCGGTGTAAGGAAAACCAAGTTCGTTTCAGAGACAGCAAAGAAACGGGTGTAGAAGTTTATATGTGTTGAGTAACTCCAAAACAAAGGAGCAAACAACGGAAGGCCTTCTTGCAAGTTTGGAGACTTGTTACAAGAACCAACAGGATTACCACCTATCAAGCAATGTGATCACTGAATCTGTCTGCTTCCAGGAACAGCCCCTGTGGTCGTCAACCCCTATCGCTATACTTACCGGCAAAAAGATGAAATTGAAAAACACTGTACTGAGGTGTTGCAGCAAAGGATTATTCGACCAAGTAAATCCCCCTTTTCTTCTCCAGTTTTACTGGTTCCTAAACAAGATGGGTCTTGGTGACTCTGTATTGATTACCATGAATTGAATGCAAAAATGGTAAAAGATAAATTTCCCATTCCAGTGGTAGATGAGCTCTTGGATGAGTTGCATGGGACTCGGTACTTCACTAAATTGGGTTTGAAATCCGAGTATTATCAAGTCCGCATGTACCAAACAGACGTAGAAAAGACAGCTTTTCGAACCCATCATGGGCATTTCGAATTTCTAGTTATGCCCTTTGGACTCACTAATGCGCCATTAACCTTCCAAGCCTTAATGAATGAGGTATTCCAAGAGTTTTTACGTCGATTTGTACTCGTTTTCTTATACGATATTCTGATTTACAGCAGTGATTGGGAGAGCCACTTGGATCACATAAGGAAGGTCTTTGAATTACTTCGTGCGCATAAGCTCTACTTGAAGCGATCTAAATGTTGTTTTGGGTCTACCTAAATAGCATACTTGGGCCATATTATTTCTATAGCAGAAGTGGGAGTTGATGTAAGCAAGGTCCAGGCTTTCATGGACTGGCCACAACCTCAATCCATAACTTCCCTGCATGGATTCTTGGGCTTAGCTGGGTATTACCGCAAGTTCGTACTTGACTATGGTCAAATGGCAACCCCCTTGACTGCTATGTTGAAAAAAAAATGCTTTCCATTAGAGTGAAACAGCCTTACACACCTTCGAGAAGCTTAAACAAGATTTATCCACTGCTCCTGTCTTGCAATTACCTGACTTCAATAAAGTTTTTATTGTGGAATGCGACGCTTCAGGTGGTGGAATTGGGGCTGTTCTACAACAAGAGGATCACCCAATTGCCTTTTTCAGCCGACAATTGGCAATAAGACACCAGAAACTAGCTGCTTATGAAAGGGAATTAATTGGGTTGAAGGCAGTGCAACATTGGCAGCCATATTTGTGAGGTTACTCCTTTATTATCTGCAAAGATCATCTTAGTCTCAAATACTTGCTAGAACAACGCTTAATTACACCTCCACAGCAGCATTGGTGGAGTAAGTTAATGAGATATACTTTTTTAGTTGAATATAGAGCAAGTTCTCTTAATAAAGTAGCTGATGCTTTATCTTGCCGCTCTTCTGATAATCCAGAGCTGTTGGCAATCAGCAGCCTTCGAAGTTCCTTGCTGGAATCAATTCTGGCAGAAATGTTGGGTTCATCTGAATTGCAAGACTTGAGTGCCAAAGTCCAAAAGGGCGAGTTAGGGCGGGGCTGGCAAGTTAGTGAAGGGTTGCTTCTGTTTAAAAACCGCATCTACCTTTCCCAACACTCTTCATGGCCTTCAATTATCATGACAGTTCACATTAAGGAGTACAAAAAACCTTACACCAAATTAGGGGAGATTTTTTTTGGCATGGCATGAGAGCAGATATCGCTAAATATGTTGCTGCCTGTCCCGTCTGTCAACGTAATAAATCAGAACATCTCAGTCCTGCAGGTCTGTTACAACCTTTACAACTACCAACTCAGGTTTGGGCAGATATCTCCATGGATTTTATTGATGGTTTACCCAAATCTTAGGGCAAAACTGTACTGTTTATTGCAGTGGATCACTTTTCTAAAT
>CANXYI010649743.1:0-13952 GCA_948208565.1 Hura crepitans
TTGGAAGAAAAATAGAGAAAATTTTTTAGGTGAATAGTAACTTCCTGACACTCGAGTTTTTTTTCACTAATTTTATTTTTCACGAGTTCCTAAGGTGTCGTAGAGCTCATATCTAGGCTCAAAATATTTTTCTGACTTGTATATTATTTTATATTATTTTTAAAGTTTGTACCCTTTTGTATTCATAGGCAAAGCTTTGACCCGAGCCTCCCGAGGTAAGGAGAAGGCTTAGACTATCTTCGGGCATCTCGTACGATCCATTTTGGTAAGTGTAATCACATTAATTTAGGTGAAATATATATATGAACTTAGTATGTATATTTTGACATAAATGAGCATTTAATGATATAATGAGAATTTAATGCATAATTGAGTATGTATGACATGAATGCATGATGAATGCATATAATGTAAGGGTTTAGTATTGATTATGCATGAATGATGCTTTCTTATGGTGATATTAATCAATGAATGCATTATGTGAGTTTTATGCATTAATTATTGTAAATTATAATCAATGTGCATATATGTGTGTATTATTAAGAGATGATATTATGTGCATTTATGTGGCATGAATGAAATGCTAATGGTGGCAATAGGTGGCTAAATGGTTAATATATGTTTATACGCATCTATATGTAGTCTTATGGCTATAATGAGCTATTAAGCCATGTTAATACATGTATGACTGTATATGATGGATTTGCATCACCAAATGTGATTTAAGCATCCATACATGTTGTACGGTATTAAAAGTGAGTTATGCATGTGATTTTGTAGCTTTATGCATTAAAAAACAAAATTTCATGTTTGTGAGCATTATGTGCATAATTGTGATTTATGTACACAAATGACTTGGAAATGATGTTTTATGCTCAAATGCCATTCCAAATGTGCACATATGACAACAATAATGTGTGTGTGTGTGCTTAATGATGACTAAATGCCATTTTGAATGTTGTATGGGTTATTGCCATACTTATAGTCATAAAATGCATGTGTATCGCTAAAATACCGACACTATGTGAAAAATGGCAAATAATGTGATATGCAATTGTTCCACATAACCATGATGCATTAGACTCTTTAATGCATGTTAATGATGAAAGAAATGATAAAATGTGTTTTTGATGATGAATGAGTTTTCTAATTTTACACTTAGACTATGTGGCTACTCGGTGTTTTGAGCTTGTGTAAGCCTGTTTTGGCAATGTTATATTTTAGTTAAAACATGTTTCTTAAAATGAGTGTTTAGGCCTCATTGAGATGCAAAATGGCCATTGGGATATGAGTATACATGAGATGACAAAAATTATGTTATGCATTTTAATGGTTAAATTTAAGATAATCAATCAATTTAATGATGCCTATATAGTTAGACAACCTAGTATGGATAAGTTGACCAATCAACTAGGATTAGCAGCTGCAATGTTTACCTTTTATAGTAGGCTTATAGGTCAGATGCTTTTTTATGTCGACGGGCACCAAGCTTTCAGGCCACTGTCTAGCACTAAATATGTGCGAGCCTTCAGATTGATACATTTTGTATCTACGGATACCAATGCCTTTGAGTACACTATTTAAGCACCTTCAGCTAGCTCGTTATCTGCTATCCAGCCTTAGATAGTTGTCTCTTTAGTATGGGCATAAATTAAACAAAATAATTGTAATAAAAAAGATATATGTGGTTTATGCCTGATTAAGTGTAAAATATTGGTAGGTGCATTTTAAATGATGCATTATGCATGACATTTGTGTTTTTGGTATAATGTTGGGTTAAACCCATTTATATGATGTACGTGGTACAATATGGAGTTTTATTAATGCATAGAGGGTCTTGGAACCTAAATATGTATAAATGATGTGTATGTATGGTAATGGATCATAATACATGTTTTTATGCTCATTGTCATGTAAAATGAAGCATATTTATATTTATGACCAATACATGGATATTTCATGCAAAATGGTTGGTTTTAATTGTGTTAATAAAAATTCAGCTATGAATTTTGGATATAATATAGCTTTTGAGTTATTAAAGGTAAGTAATGATAAAATTGGCATAATTATGCTATTATCATAATGTGTGCATATGTATGGTTTGATAAATCTCACTTGACACATATTGCATAAACATATGCTTAAATTGCTATACCTAGTTAAAGTGATTACACCACTAAGTGAAAGCTTAGCGCATTGCCTATTTGCGATACCTAGGTAACAGAGCAATAGATTAGAGCCAAAGCTTCTACACCATAGGAGACTTTTGAAGATAGCCCTTATGTGGGTATTTTTAATCATTTTGTAATAGTGCAATGATGTAAATATAATATTGATTGTGTGCTCTTGTAATTCTAAAGGGATTAGGCCTAATTTGTAACTTTGGTTGTTTTTGTAACCAAAGCTATAATGTTGTAAAAGCTTTATTTTTCTCACATGGATTGTGTGATAAAATGTGATATTGCATGTGAGAATGTTATTGAATTAAGCCTGAGGCTCTGTGTTTTCTGATGAAATTTAGAGGTTTAAGAGGACCCATTTGAGTGGAGATATATTAAATACTTCTATAAAAGTGTTTTTAACATGTTTACTATTTGGGAAAGTGTCCCGGTACAGCTATTATGCTATTAGATTTTCAACACAATGATCCCATTAGTTGCCTCGTAAAGCATGCCAAATGATTTTCAATGTTTTTACAACTCTATAAGTTAAAAAATTCATTTATTAAACAAATTAATAAAAAGTTCTAAATTATTTAGGTTTTATAGGTAGTGAAATTGAATATCAGTATATGGTGGCGCTCCCTACTTGGGTCCAATGTATGAACTGGGTAGAGGGTGCTATAAGTAAGAAGGTGGAAAAATGAGATATAGGACTTACATATAACAAACGAAGTAAGGGCTGTTGTATTAGCTATAAGGATATATCATCTTTCTGTGCCTTTTGGCCTTGTATTAATTTTGAACAATTGTTATTATATTCCTTTATTATGTAGAAATATTATATCAATTTCTTATCTTGTTATACAAGGTTTTGATGTTTCCATTAATATGAATAAGGATTGTTCCATTTACTTGAATAATGTCTTTTATTGTTTTGGTATAATACAAAATGGATTTTATGTTTTTCATAAAGGGAAAGAAATATATAACATTAATATTAAGAGATTCAAGTTTGATAATCTAAAGCTATCTTATTTATGGCATTATCATCTTGGCCATATAAATGAGACACGCGTGACTAAGTTACATAAGAATAGGAGCTTGGGATCATTTGATTATGAATTATGTGATATATGTGAATCTTCTTTATTAGGGAAGATGATAGTCACCTTTTACTAGAAAGGGTAAGCCTGCTAATGAGTTATTGGAACTCAACATACAAATGTGTGTGGCCCAATGACAACACATGTATGTAGAGGTTTCTTCTACTTCATTACCTTTATTGATGACTATTCATGATATAGGTATTTGTACTTGACAAAGTAAAAGGCTAAAGCCTTTGAAAACTTCAAAGATTTTAGAAATGAGGTTGAGAAATAACTCGGCAATAGTATTAGATCTCTTCAATCTAATTAAGGTGGTGAATATTTGAGTCAAGAATTCCAAGTTTGTCTAAGAGACAATGGCATTTTGTCTCAATGGACTCCTTTTTAAACACCATAGCATAATGGTGCATCTAAAAGGAGAAATCGAACCCTATTAGATATGGTTTGATCCATGATGAGTCTTGCAAAATTATCCAAGTCCTTTTGAGGCTATAAATTAAAAACTATTGTTTATATTTTAAATAGAGTTCCATTAAAGTCGGTTGATGTTATGAGATGTGGTATAATAAGAAACCTATTATTCCACATATTAAGGTATAGGGATGCCCCAAATATGTTAAAAGAATAATGTCAGACAAGCTTGAGGCTAAGTTTGATAGGTGCTTATTTATGGGGTATTTAAAGAAAACTTTGGGATACTACTTCTATCATCCTTTGGAAAAAATGGTGTTTGTTTCAAAGCATGTAATCTTTCTAAAGAAAGAGTTTCTCATGAAAGACAATGGTAGTAAAATTGAACTTGATGAAGTTCAAGATCCACAAATAGAAGCAAATCAACTGATTAATCCCAATTATATTAATTATAGTGATGAGATAATAAAAGAATTAGTGGAAACATAAGTTTCTAGATGATCTACTTAGGTTAGGACTATTCCAGAGAGATATGGATTTCTCGTGGACTAGGGCAAGGATATGACCATAGTAGGGGACCATGAGACCACAAGCTATGAGGTTATGAAGAGTTTAGAATTAGACTTATGGCTTAAGGCTAAGAAATTTTGAAATGGATTTTGTAATGCCCAAAAATCACGAGGTTATGAATAATACTTCTAAAGACATGAATCAAGCCTTGGGTCATACTAATGTGACTAAATAGAAGTATTAGTCATGATATAATTTGGGCAAATTTTGGAATGAAAATAAAGTCACTAAGATGGTTCAAAATAAGAGTAAAATATGGCAGTGTCTCAAGAATAGTGACCCAATGTAAGCTAAGACATAAAAAATTTTTGTTTTTGCTCAAATTGGCTTGAGATTAATACAACCTAATACTCAAATATTCCAAATAGTCCATTTGGCATTAGAATTGGAATTTTTGAATATCAAAAAGTAATTTATAAAAATTGGGTAAAGATAAAAGTATTATTTTTAACAGTTTTTTTTATTTTTTGAGCATGAGTTTTTATAGGCTTTTAGGTCATGATTTAAATGATTTTATGGGAATAAAATGAAAAAAAATTGAGAGCCATTAGATCAAGAAGAGAAGAGATAGGAGCCATTGGATTGAAAAACCTTTAAATAGGGTCAAAATACTCTTTCTTGGTCAACTTTGGAATAGTAAAATTTTCCTATCTTTTTCATTCTTCCTCCATAAGCTGATGGCTCCCTCTCTCTCTAGCTCATTCTCTACTTTCCTTCATTTCTTCATCAATCAAACCCTACTTCCAACAATCTAACCCCTAAATCTTCACCTATAAAGCCTCTACATATTGCCAAGTGCAAGAAATACAGGAAATTTTGAAGGATATTTGAAGCTTGAAGCTTAAGTAAATAGTAACCCATTTTTTAAGGATGGTCTTATTTTTCTAAGGTTCTTTGGGGGTTATATAAGTAATATATAAGACTAGATCGAGTTTTGGAGGTGTGTGTAATTTTATATGCATTTTTAAAGATTTGTCTATAATATGTTTTGTAGAGAGAAGCGACAAGTAAGAACAAGGGGAAAGAGAAGGCCTAAAAAGGCTCTTAGATGTATTTTGGCTCATATTATAAGTGTATACAATAATTCATATGTATTGTTTGCAATTTCTAAGAATTAAAGTGTGCATTTATACTTTAAAGTAAGTGTAAATTATGTGTTTTAATGAGAAGTTATCTTGGGTAGTTGTATGTTAGTTAATGCATGTGTAAATAATGCCTTAAAATAAAAGGATGTAATTGTTATGTGAATTATACATAGTGGTAGAAACCTATACTAGTGTGGTACATGTGTGTTGTGTATGAAAATGAGGTATTTTAGTGTTATGATCACAAAATGACCTAGTGGAGATGTATGACTTTAATGGTGGCCTAAAAGGTAGTGAATTATACTAAGTTGAGATAGTATTATGTCACAAAAAGGAGAAAATCATAACATAGCTATGATGTTTCTTATATGGCTGAAATATGTGTATAGCCTAAAATATGGATATATGGCTTTTTTTTTATTAGATTATGTGACTTATGTAGATAATAACATGATGTTTATGTATGGCCTTAATATTATCTTGAGTATGATGCAATGGATATGAATAACATGTATACATAGTTGTTTTCAACTTAAATACCTTAGCCTAAATAAATAATATGGCTAATGATGGATAAAAGAAGATAATTGACCCTTTTATATAAGATATTGAACTTGTGGCATGATAAGTAGATTAAAATGTCTTGATGGCTATAAAATGATATAAAGGGATGGTTTGAGATGTTAAAGTGTAATTAATGTATGAAATAATGTATGAATTAGGTATGCATATGCTTGACCGAAATAAGTGCCTATGGTTAATAATAAGCACAAAATGACTTTTGGAAAAGTATGTGAGCATTAAGGTAATTTTATGATGTTATGTAAGTCAAATGTGTTGGACATGATGATAATGCTGAAAAATCTTAGGATGTATAGTTACAATCTAATAAAGAATGAAATAATTGGTGTTTTAGGTATGAATGTGCTAAGGCCAAAAATGTATGTGATATTGTTGATGATGCATTAAAGTTAGGTAATATATATGGTTACTTATGTGATAATTATGCCTTTGAATGGAATAAGATATGATTTTGTGTATTGCTATGAAAAGAAGAAATAATTTTCATGAAGGCATGATAATATATGCGATTGATGTAAAGTATACGTCTTATATGGAAGCATATAATTTACATGCAAGATATTGTAATGATTATAAAATGAGTTTTGGGTATGTGTAATTGAAATTCTTATATTGTATTCAGAGTAAGCATGATATGAGAAAATGCTTGTGGTATATATCTTATGGCTAAAATGGCTAGAAAGGGAAAGTGAGGTATGCTTTAATGCTATAAGTACTATGTGACTTGTATAATTATGTTGAATGTCATAAAGCATTGAAAGAATAATTATATGATAATTATGTGAGCAACACTAAGATGATATGATTGTTACATAATAAATACATGTTACTCTTTAAGACATGATATGTCTATTATGGTCGAATGGCCTATATGGATATGACATATGCTTCTATGATAATAAGAACCTTATAAGAGTTCAATGTGCAATAGAGATACTCTATGCACCCATAATGTTGTAAAGGCATGATGAATGCTAATGGCATATGTAATATAATTATGAGCTAGAAAGCAATAAATGTTAAATCTACTTAGTTATGTGAAGCATAAATAAAGATTATTGCCCATATGATGTAGACAACCTAGATTGGATAAGTTGACCAATCAATTATAAAGATTAGCAGCTCCTTAATCAATTTGATGCTTATGTTTAGGCCTCTGGGCCATTATTTTATATCAAACCTTTAGGTCACCATATTAGATCTTTAGATTTTATCGGACTTTTATGGTCATCGCTAGAACTTCGGGTCACTGTCCAACCATTGTGGTCACCATATCCCATTATCTAGTGTCGAGACAATGTCTTTTGAGTATAGGCAAATTAAATATGTAATATGAATATGATGAGGAGTAATTAATTAGTGATGTAAATAAATGAATAATAATATAAAAGTATTGTATGAATCATATGTTTTCTTTATTGTTATGAGATTGAATATGAATAATTTTTATTTCCATGTAAAATGTACATAAAATGACTATAATGACATGCTTGTATCATTTTATTGCTATGAATACATAAAGTATATGGTATAATGAAAAATAATCAAATTGTGCATGTGTGTTAGCATATAACATTGTATACGCCAATAAGCTTTATTCTTAGCACATTATTGTTTTTGCGATGTGTAGGTCACATATTAGATTAGAGTCAAAGCCTCAATATCAATAAGTAGATTAAGAGACAATTTCTTTTGGTATTTTGTTTATTTTAGTATATATTACATGATGTATCATAATAGAGGCACTTTTATGTAATTTGAGGGATTAGGCCTAATCTGTGATGCATATGTTTTTATAATTTTTAAAATATACTTGTAAACTTATTTAAGCATTCATGAGTAGTTTTATCTTATATGATATCTCTTCTTTGTGTTTTGATGTCTGAGTTTGAGATTATTAGTATTAAAGTGATTAGAAGGATCACATAGTTGAGGAGTGATGTTGGATTTACATAGAAGTGTATTTTCTTGTAAGTTACTATTTGGGATAGTGTCCTCGAACAACTATTATGTTGTTGGATTTTTGACATAAGGACCGTAATATTGTTTCCACTAAAATAGTTTTTGATAATTCACATTTTAGCGTATTATAAAGTGTTTAAGTGGTTTTTAAATAAAGTTTTAAATTATAATAGTTTCCATAAGTTTGGATATCGTTGTTTGTGTGTTGCTCCTGATTCGAGTCTAGTGAACAGACTAGGTAAGGCGTATCATATTTGGTGGTATCAAAGCTCTACTTTTAAGCATTCCTTGGTACATAAGGGTTACATATAAGTACCTTAGGATTAAAAATCATACATCACATAATTATACTAAGTTGAGACTTATAATTTGTTCTCTATTATATAGATTAACATGAGCTAAGCTAATACCCTTGGGTGATAAGGAAGTCGAGAGCTATGCTCTAACTAATATGGGATAAAAGGCTGCTAGGCCCAAAATAGTCACCCCTAGTAATATCGAGTAGGCAACTATAACCGTGTAGGCCTAACTAGTCCTATTATAGTAAATGGTTGAGTTATTAAGGCAAGCCATGACTGCGACTGCTACACCTCCTCCACTTTCACCACTAGCACAGCCAACTCCACAAGCCCTCTAAATTACATATCTTGACAGGATAAAGAAGATGGGGGACTTGCACTTTATGGGAGAGTAGTTGGACAATTCTAGTATGTTAAACTATTAGCTTTAGAGAATAGTTAAGATCCTTTAATAGCTCAAATGTACTCCAGAGGAGAAATTGACTTTGCAACTTCTCTTTTGCAAAATGAAGCTTATAAGTAGTGAGAGACCATCACAAAACACAAGATAGTTAAAAACCTTTCTTGGAATTTCTTCTTGGATAAGTTTAGGAGGAAATACATTATTGAGCATTACATGGACAAAAAGAGGGAAAAGTTTATTAATTTTAAGCAAAGGCACAGGACTATAGCTGAATATGAGAAAGAATTTGCTAGATCAAGTTGTTATGTGAAAGAAATGACATCTACCAAAGCTGATAGATGCAAACAATTCATAAATGGCTAAACCATGAAGTTAGGCTCTAAGTAGCCCCAACGAATCTTAGAGATTTTTCTACTTTAATAATGACATGTCACATGATTAAAGAGACTCAAAAAGAAAAGTATAAGATCTTTAAAAGGAAAAGGTCCTATTAGTAGGGACAAGGAAGTTCAACTCCTATATTAGATAAAAATTAAAAGAGAACTAGCCTAGACAATAGTAATAGTCTCAGAGGAGAGATTAAACCTAAAAGTTAGGTTAGGGTTCTTATGCAGGGGCTAAACAGCAAACACAAGTTACTAGCACACCAGCCTCATGGCTAAAAGTGCACCAGTAGATCTATGTGATCTTTATAGGAAGAAATATAGAGGTTTTGCTAAAGATATATTCTAGGAGTCTATTATGGGTGTGGTTTTAAAGACCATTACTAGAAAGATTATGCTAAAAATCCTTCCACACCTATACTGAGGTAAAGTTCTTTTGTAGTTGGTTCTAAGGGTTAGAAGAAAGATAAAGGTGATAGAATAAGGGGTAACTAAGGACCCAGATCAGAGGTAAAGGGTAAAGCAGAGCCTAAAGCTCTTACCAGGCAATATGCCATTTGAGCTAGAAAGGAGGCAGACTTGCAAAAAGTGATTGTAGGTGTAATTCATCTTTTTGATTTACCTACTTTGCCTTTGATAGATCTAGGTTTGACATATTCACATATATACATTGCACGGGTATAAAAAGGGGGTTTAGTGTCAGAGTTGCTTCATGTTGAAACTATGGTTAACAACCTAATAGGTTAACATGTCTTAGTAAATAAAGAATACAAGGGATGTCCTTTGTCTATACAAGAACATAAGTTTTTTGTCAATCTCATTGAGTTACCTTCTAATGAATTCGACTTGATTTTGGGTATGGACTAGTTGTTCAAGCATCATGGCAATGGTTGATTGCAGAAAGAAGATAATTTCTCTTAAGGTGAGTGATGGATCAGAGATCATAGTTATGGGTGGGAGGATAGGTTTTCATGTGATATCAACTATAACAGCCAAAAGAATGATGAGAAAAAGTTGTCAAGCCTATTTGGCTCATGTGATTGACACTAGAAAAGTGGAAGCAGATGCAAGTTTGATGCCAATTATGTCAAAATTTATGGATGTTTTCCCAAAAATAGCTACCAAGTTTACCACCATAATGGGTACTTAAGTTTGAGATTAAGGTTCTACCTAGCACTATACTAGTATCCATAGCTTCATATAAGATGGCTCTTGTAGAGTTAAAAAAGTTAAAAGTTTAGTTGCAAAAGTTGTAAGACAAAGGGTTTATTAGACTGAGTGTTTCACCATAGGAAGCACTAGTTTTATTTGTAAAGAAAAATGACATATCCTTATAATTATGTGTAGATTACTGATAGCTAAATAAAGTGACCATTGAGAACAAATATCTATTAACCTACATCAACTATTTGTTTGATCAACTTAAAGGGGCAGGTGTCTTCCCTAAAATTGATTTGAGATCAAGGTTACTATCAATTGAGAGTTAAGGAGGTAAATGTGTCAAATACAGCTTTTAGAACCAAATATGGCTATTTTAAGTTTTTGGTAATGCCATTTGGGCTTGCCAATGCTCCAGCAGCTTTTATAGATTTGATGAATGGAATTTTTTGGCCTTATTTGGATCAGTTTATGGTTGTTTTCATTGATGACATCTTGGTATATTCAAAGAACAAAGAGGAACTTAAGCAGTATCTGAGGTTGGCTTTACAAACTTTAAGGGATGAGAAACTCTATGCCAAGCTTAGTAAGTGTGAGTTTTGGCTAAATGAGGTGTCCTATTTAGGGCACATAACTTCTACTAAAGGTATTAAAGTTTATCCCAGCAAGATAAAATCTAACATGGAATGGAAGCCACCCAAAACCATAATTGAGATTAGGAGTTTCTCAGGTTTGGCTGGTTATTATAGGTAGCTTTTTAAGGGATTTTCACTAACTGCAACACCTATGACATGCCTATTGAGGAAGAATGCCAAGTTTATTTGGGATGACAAGTGTCAAGAGAGCTTTGATAATCTAAAGGTTACATTGATAAAGGCTCATATCTTTCCACAACTAGTATATGGCAAGGACTTTACAATTTATAGTAATGCTTCTTTAAATGGTTTAGGTTGTGTATTGAAGAAAGAAGGCAAGGTGGTTGCCTATGCCTCGAGACCATTGAAGCCTCATGAGAAAAACTATCTAACACATGATTTTGTGTTAAAAACTATATTGTTTACTTTAAAAATTTAGAGGCATTATCTCTATAGAGAGAAATGTTGTGTTTACATCGACAAAAAAAGTTTAAATTACCTTCCTACATAGAAAGAGTTGAATATGAGATAGAGGAGATGGATAGAGTTAATAAAAGACTATGATTGCCTTATTGACTATCATTTGTGAAAAGCCAATATTATTGCAGATGTATTGAGCAAGAAGTTTATGTCAGCTTTGAGTGCCATATATGTTAAGCTAAAGCTTATGGATGATGGGGCTTTATTATGTGAGTTATAGGTGAAACCAAGCTTGCTACAACAAGTAAAGAATGCACAGAAGCATGATGACAAGTTTATAAACATCATAAGTTATATCTAAGAGGGGAAGGCAACTGCATATGAGATCAGAAGTGATGGTTGCTTATATTATTAGGATTGGTTACGTGTACTAGATATGGAAGAAGTGAAGAAAAACATCCTAGTAGCACAAAGATGTATTAAGATTTAAAGTCTTCTTATTGGAGGCCTGGCATAAAGAAAGATGTAGTAAAGTTTGTGATTAGATGCCTTACTTATCAATAATTGAAGGTTGAGCATTAAGTTCTATCTAGATTGCTACATCCTATAGCAACACCAAAATGGAAATAAGATAGAGTCACCATGGATTTTATAGTTGGGGTACCTATGACTAGAAGCAAGTGTGATTCAGTTTGGGTTATGGCAGACAGATTTACTAAGTCTACCTATTTCATACCAGTGAGAATGGATTATCCTATAGAAAAACTAGTAAAGCTCTATATTAATAAGATTTTTCAATTACATGGAATGCCATAATCCAATGTATATGATTGAGACCTAAGATTTACATCAAGGTTTTAGAAGAAGCTTTACAATGCCTTAGGCGATTGACTTAGTTTCAACACAGCATTCCATCCATAAATGGATGGTTAATCTAAAAGAGTCATTTAGGTAACTTCTATACTTGTGTGATTTTGATATCAAGTTGTATATGATGTTTATATGGAAACATGTTGATAGGTGTTTAAAGACATGTTGAGAAGTTGTGCTATTGAGTTTGAGGGGAGTTGGGATCACTGTCTCTATTTGATAAAGTTTGCATATAACAATAGTCATTAAGTGAGCCTAGGTATGGCTCCATATGAAGCTTTATATAGGAGAAAGTGCAAAACTCATATATGTTATAATGAACTAAGTGAGCATAAGCTTATGGGATAAGATTTGTTCAAGGATGCATAAGAGAAAGTGAAGATTATCAGAGATAGATTGAAAACTGCATCAGATAGATAGAAGTTTTTTGCAAACTTGAAGCATCAGGATATAAAATATGAAGTTGCAAACAAGGTTTTTCTAAAAGTATCCCTATGGAAAAAAAATTTAATATTTTGCAAGAAGGGCAAGTTGAGTTCGAGCTTTATTAGCCCATATGAGGTGATTGAGCATGTGTAACCAGTAGCCTACAAACTAGCCTCACCTCTAAAACTACAATAAATACACGGTGTGTTTCATGTCTGATTATTAAAGAGATACATATCAGATCCCTCACATTTCTTATTTTTTAAAGAGGTAGAAATACAAGCAAGCCTATCTTATGAAGAAGAATTGGTGAGGATCCTAACCAGAGAAGTAAAAGAGTTACAGAATCAAACCATGCCATTAGTCAAGGTGTTGTAAAGGCATCACAACATCAAAAAAGCAAGGTGGGAAAGTGAAGCTCAGATGAGGGAACAATATCCTCAACTATTTGAAATAGGTAATATCAAGGATAATTTTTTTTAAGAGGGAACAATATTTGAAATAGGTGGTCAAAATCCTCTTTCTTGGTTAAGTTTAGAATAGTAAAATTTTCTTATCTTCTTTATTCTTCCTCCATGAGCCGACGACTCCCTCTCTTTAAGCCCTTCTCCATTTTTCTTCCTTTCTCCTTTAATTACCCCTAAATCTTTAACTCTAAAGCCTCTACATGCTTCCAAGTGTAAGAAATACAAGAAATATTGAAGGATTTTTTAAGCTTGAAGACTAAATGAATAGTAATCACTTTTGAAGAAGTCTCTTATTTTTCTAAGGTTCTTTAGGGGTTATGCAAGTGATATATAAAGTTAGATTGAGTTTTAGAGGTGTGTGTAATTTTATATAGATTTTTAAAGATTGGTTTATAATATGTTTTACAGAGAAAGAAGGAACAAGCAATACCAAAGGGAAAGAGAAGGCCAAGAAAGGCTTTTTAGATGTATTTTGGCTCATATTATGAGTGTATACAATGATTCATATGCATTGTATTTGATTTCCATGAATTAAAATGTGTGTTTATGCTTTAAAGTATGTGTAAATGATGTGTTTTGATGAGAAATGATCTTGGGTAGTTATATGTTAGTTAATGCATGTGTAATTAATGCCTTAAAACAAGTGGGTGTTATAGATACCCATTTTCATTTGGCCTTAATAAGTATCTCCCAAAATGGAAATGAATTAAGGGGTGAGTGGTTATGTGCTACTCATTAGTAAAAGTCTTAAAGTGTTAATAATATTATTGATGAGCTTGCATGGAATTTATAAATTATTACTTAATAAATACTTAAGTTGAAACCTCATCATTCTAAGTATTGTTATATAAAAAAAAAAAGAGGTGAAAGTTTAATTTACTTTATAATTGCTATTTGTTAATCACTTATGAAGAGATTACTTATAAAATTTTATGATAAAAAAAATAATGAATGATATCTTATATGATCTATGAATATATTATTGGTAATTAATGATTTGATTCTTATTGTTA
>CANXYI010649801.1:0-11721 GCA_948208565.1 Hura crepitans
TATATATATATATATATATATATAGTTCAAGGAAATTATTAGAAAGAAATAGTATTATATTAAAATATAATTGGCAATTCTTAAAAATGATATTTTATTGCATAATGTAATTTATTTGTTCAAGTAAATGTGACATGGAATAATGAGTAAAAGTAGAAGTAAATAAATATATATGTGAGAAATGAAAGATTAAAGTGATAATAGAAGATAATTAATTGGAAATTATTGAACAATTAAAATAATGATTAAGGGCAATATGTATAAAATTTTTGTTAGATAATTTTAGTGACATTGATTAAATAAAAATTAATAATATATTGTTTATGATTAATAAAAAGAAAATAATGGATGATAAATATGTGTTGCATAGGTTAAAAGGTGGTTATGTATATTAAGTGTACACGGTATGTGGAAGTGATCATTTTTTATATGAAAGTATGGCATGTTATGGATGAATGCACATAAATGTTTTAGACGTGCGAATACAATTAAATGTGATAATAATAATGACAAAGAAATATGGAAATGATAATAACAACCATGTAAAATTATTGATGTGAATGGAATGGACAATTTCACGAGGATTACATGAGAATGGAAATTATGAATTTGACCAAATGAATAGTGTTTGCTCATAAAGTGACCTGTAACTGGGGAATATGCATAAGTGCCCATAAACTGTAATACATAAATGGTGTCATAACAATAAAAATGCCCTATAAATGTATAAAGTAATTGGTAATTAAGATTTGGCCACTATTAGTTAGACAGCCACTAGATGGGTTGACCGGTTAACTAGGGAAGTAGCAGCCATTAGAGGTTTTGGTCCTCTGAGGCCATTGCCTATGATATTTGATGGCAGGCACAACTACTATGGTTCTGTTAGTAAACCCTACACATTTGGGTATTAGGAGGTCCATATGGGTTGATCCTTGTTACTTACCTTGTTTGTGGATATTGAGAGGTCCCACGAAGCTAATTCCTACCATCCACCTGAGATGACATGTTGACTAGGATATTGGGAGGTCCCACAGGGCTTATCCTTATTATCCCTATAGATGTTAGGAGGTCCAATAGAACTAATCCCTATCACTTTATTATTAGAAGGTTCTCATGAACTAATCACTTTTATCAGATAGATTGGGTAGGTGCAGCTATCGAGATCCAAAATGTGGGCCATTGCACAGTTTGGATCCTACCATCCAATGTCTTTAAGAGTAGTCTCTCCAGTATGGGCCTGAAATGGAATGACATAAATAAATGTGAATAGTAATGATTGTGATAAACTTATAACATACCTGGCATGATTTAAAAGTATTATAATGTAACTAGTGAATTTAATTAAACTACAAGATACACTAGTCAATAAATAATAAGGCTGATAAGGAAATAATAGAATTACATCTAATAGAGTTTGCATACTCATATGATTATCTTAAAATGTGATCATTGCATACTTGTGCACGGAGCTTCATTAGGACCACTACACAATTATTAATATCCTGTTATGTTGGTGCAGCAGCCGTCAGGTCTAAAATGTGGACAAATACACACCTGTATTCCCTCAGTCCAGTAATGAGGTTTTATCTATCAAATATGAGCTGCCAAAATTAATAAGTTAATAAAAGTAAAGATTAATAAGAAATGTTTTAATGATCGAACAAAGAACATTTTATGACTAACTTATATACATAATAAAAGTTATTTAATCTCAATCAAGTGAATATAATTTTGGTGACAAGAGTAATAAATTAAAGGAAATAAATGTGGTAAATTAACATGATTATGCAAGAAATGTTATAAGCAAAAGAACCAAACTAGGAAGTTAAATAAATAACATATTATTTTCATATTGTGAGGTAAATTAATGTAAGAAATGATCATATTGTAATATGTTAGTATGTGAATGTAATATAGATCTAAAGATAAGATTATGCTTATTTAGACAAGAATATTATTAACTAAAGTAAGTTGACTGAATATAAAATACCGATTACTAAGAGAACTATGAACTTGATTTATATTGTTAATTAGAGAAGGGAAAATTTTATTTATGCTATCTGGATATATGTTTGAATTGTTGAGTATATATCAAACTTGATAACTTATAATTATTATATGCTATGACATAAAAATATTAAAAATTGTTAATATTATTATATTCATGATGTATGCAAGTGTGCTTGTATATTACACATATATTTCATTAAATACATGTAACACCCCTTACTGGATTCTCAAAGAAATCCAATAAACAGTGCACTTCCCATTAGGTCACCAATTTTTAGACTTCTCCCATGAGCATTCATTTAACTTTCAACTTTTTGATACTATTCAGTTCTATCTGACTCCGAATTCCTTTCTATCTATCCCGATAGTCCAGTTAGGTCCATTTCATGAGGTTCATGCTAATATGGAGCAGTTTCAAGCCATATAGATTTCTTTTCCTAAAATTTGGCAGCATAGTGGCTGCCCAGGTTATTATCCTAAAAATTTTAACATTTGCAAACAATTCAATAATATATCTCACATCTCCTGGACCCTTTTGGTCCCTTAGGTATCAACCTAACCTTATCCTACTAGCAGTTCATCAACATAAGCCTTAGGGCATAATAAAAAAATCATAGATATAGAGCCTCTAACTAACAAATCATATCATCAAGTAAAGGTGATTACACATAATCAAGATAATCAGGTAGAGACTCATTACAAAATATTGTCTTGACATAATCAAAACCTTCTATATGATACCCATACACCACCTATGTACATGAGTGCAAAATCACAACCTAATGTATGGCAACATTACTTACCTGTCCTCTAAACCTTGACTGCATGCACTCCGAGGTTGCCTATAGGTTCTGAGTACCTGCACACTAAAGTTGGTGCACTGAGTATATAATACTTAGTGGTGAACTCAAACATTTAAGTCATTTCATAGTGTTCATTCATGCATATATAATGATAATGTTAACAAATTTAGGTTATTAGACCATTAATTAAAATGCACCCATTAAATGACCAAAATGCCCTTATGTATAACTACTGATTTTTCATTCAAAGATTGACTTAAAATTTCATACCTTGTCAATATATGCTTTTATCAATGCTACTATTCATACAATTAGGTAATCAAGTTAATAAATGCCCTATATGTCAAAATTACCAAAATACCTTTGCTCTTGTCTTTAGCCAATTTATTACTTATGTAGTCACTTACAATTAATACATTATAAATCTAGGCCACTCCTATATATAATACTTTAGTTATTTAGTCTTTTAGGGTGATGCATGTTATGTATATAAAATTACCAAAATGTCCGTGTAACTAATTTTTGTCAATAAATCCTTCATTTCATTACTATAACCCAAGCAAACCATAGCTTCAAGTTCTTATGTAAAATGACATTCCTGGTTTTTCATTATCAAGACAATAGATATGATACATATAAATTTACCAGAATGCCTCTAGTCATCCATTTTGTAGTCTCTTATAGATACCCAAGCCCAATTAAGCCTTACATCACTTATTAGTTTTAATTCATTATTGTTATTTCACAAATTTATCTAGCTCGGCTGGGAAAATGACACCAATATACACTGGACCTAAAGGGAATGACTATACTATAGTGATGCACATTTTAGACCCTAATCGCTACACCGACCTAATCAATAAATGTCCATATCCATGTATAACTGTCCGATTAGTGCAGTGGCCCTGTGGGACCTACACCGCCACACTGGTAAGATCAAATGAATGCCCATAGCCAAGTTTGATTGTCTAACTAGTGTAGTGGTCCGGTGGGACCTACGCCGCTACACCGGTAAGATTAAATGAATGCCCACAGCTAAGTCTAACTGTCTAGCTAGTGCAATGATCTTTGGGAATTATACAACTGCATTGACAAGATTAAGTGAATGCCCATAACTAAGTCTAACTGTGCAGCTAGTGTAGTGGTCTTGTGAGACCTACACCACTGCATCGACAAGATTAAATGGATGTGATAGTGTTTGCCTAGCAGATTAGTCTGTCCAATAGATAAGTGTAGTGGCCTTTCGGGGCCTATGTTGCTGCACCGACAAAATTAATACTGGTAACAAGTGGCAAGGGTAGAAGGTTGTCTATTCAATAGACTAGTATAGTGGGCCTAATATGGATTTAGGTCACTGTACTGGCCCTGTCAAAAAAATAAATAGTGTAACAACTGCTAAGAATCCCTAAGTTGATCGGTCAACCCATCCAGTGGGTGTCTATCTAATGGACAATTTAACATCAATTTGTGTCCATTTCTTTATTAGTTAACTTTTTATAATATTATTAACTTAAAAATAGATAGTTATAATTTTTATAGCACAGTTGAAATTTAGCCCGATTTGGTATGGCCACAAATAGGCTGTACCGGGTGAATTCTCATAAGAATTTATAAGGAGTGTAATTGCTAATAATTTTGGTATATTATGCTAGAATTTATTTCATAAACATTTCACAATTTTATGCCATTTACTATCTAGTGGCATTTTTCATTCAGGTAATGGTCAACTAGACAGTTATAGGTTATTATGGCATGTTTTAAAAGCAAATTCTGGATTCATTTCTTAGCCTTTTTTAATGCAAATCTCACAAAAAGTTTCTACATCCCATAGGCCTAAAGCCAACATAGGCTAGGGCATTTACAAGGCCATAACCTAGGCACAATTGCCATTATATTGAATCTCAAACCATAGCACTTAAAGGCACATATTATAGACGCATTATTTAGTTATAAGCCAAAGCCCTTTAAGGCATCTTACAAACCACTTTTTAAATCATATCTAATCAACTTCAAATTTATTTCTTGGGACTTTTCTTACCTTTTTAAGAGACATTTCATGCATTCCTTTTACCTTGCATATGTATTTAGATTTATACTTAGCCAATTATGGCATATAAAGATGTATTTACCCAAAATTAAATGTACATACTTATAACCTATTAGTCATAGTTTAGTTACATCCCAAAGTTAAATTTTATGCTCAACTTAAGCCATCCTTTAGGCCATTTTAGTCAAGTTCAGGTTCAACTATTATACTTCCATTTAAAGTACACTGTTATGTATTTATTCAAGGTCAAAAATGCCTTTCACCTTTCATACATTTGCCTAAATGTACACACACACACACACACACACAAAGTTCACTTTCGTGTCACCTAAAGGAAATTTAGGCACCTATATGTCTTGGCCAAGTTCAATACATATTCATACACATATTAGTCAAGCCAATTACGCATCAAATCATCATCATGCTTAAAGTAGAGGCCTAATACACAACATTCAAGCTTATTCATATGTCTACATACTTGTATTACCATTAAGCAAACATTCAAGATATATTATGATATCACAAGCATATACACTTGCATATTCATACCAAGTGGAAATCACTCACCTCTTGTATATGTCTCGGCCACATTAATAATTTTTATGTTCTTGTATATCAATTAATCTTAATGCACACCATGTTATTATTTCACACATCCTATACCACACACATATGTTAGTTGTACCTTATTCACCAATAATCACCCCAAACCACATGCCAATGCCCTCGGATGTTCATGATTTCCTTCCTAAACATGCCAAACCCTATATTTCCATATCATATCTCTAGTAGCCTTTAGATTAGCTCTCAACTATCATACTAACATGCGTACATAAAAGCTTGCACACTCTCCACCAAATAGACTTTAAGTAGCATTCCTACTCCCTTTCAATTAAATCAATACAAAAACATTTATTCAAAATGAATCAAGACATACACAATATTCCTTTCACTTAGTCACACCCTACAAGCAATTTAGCTAGCTTTGCTATATGCAAGTCATAACTTAGCCCATGGAAATATAGGTGGCATGAGAGAAATGTGGGAGTTCAAATACCTTCAAATACAAAAGAAGGAGATAGCCCTAAATCCAAAGCCTTCCAACCTTCATTTCTAGCCCCCACGGTATCTTTACCCTTACTTTTCAAGCCAATTTGTGCCTTAATTTCCCTCAAACAAAGGTCACACACATCGTCACAGATGTTAGGCACTATAAGGAAGCATTTCCAACCAGAAGAGACATGAAAATTCAAGGAAAAGCCATATAAGCTCACCTTGCACATTTGCTGCCCTTGTTGGAAAATTGTTTGACCTTTGCACTTTTGATGATTTTTAGTTAATTCATGGGAGCTTTTTTTCCAGAAATTCTTTCTCTACAATTTCCCCAACATGTGATAGTGAATTTAGGTGAGGTTTATCTTTTGAAATAGAGTGAAAAAGACCATGAAAATGGCCCCCCTTTTTGCTTGTGGTGTTAGTTCCAATAGATTATGGAAGGAAAGAAATGCTTCCTTGTGAGTGGATTTTTCCACTTATCCAACCATCTTGCCACTTGTCAAGGTCCCTAGGCCAGTTGGCAACTATGTGGGTGGGTCCCATAGCCACCCAAACCACCCCAAAACGGTTTAGTTTTTTAGCATAACTTCAAAAATTCACCAAAATTCACATGAACCTTAAAAAATTACATCGTTTATTTTAAAATGCATATTTTAATCCCCTCTATGTGCTCATAAATTTTTGAGGCCAAATTTCATCGGTAAGATAGTTTTTAGACTACCTCAAATTGCATGCTAACCTAAAGAATTATGAGAATTTGCAAATGACCTCAGAATTCAAAATTTTTTTCGCTAATGGACTCGGTGGATTTTTGAGCTTTAGGGTCCAATATTTTTGAGTTCATCCATGTACATCCCTAGTTATTCTTGGCTTGACTAAATTTTATCATACAGATCAGTAGCTCACTAACTGAAATGAATTATTAGTTCTACTAAATTTTTAAATTTTGCCTTTTTCATCAATTTAAAGCCCCTCGAAGTTTCATGATTAGTTCTGCTACCTCGATTTATGTGCAAGTGACCCGACACTGGTGCAAGCTTCCTGGACCTAATGGAACTACTTATAAATCCTCGAAATACAAGTGTTACAATACACCACTCAGCATCATTGCTCAACATATTGGCTTTTGCTAGTGTGTAGGTAGCAGACAAGAGTATAAGTTACTGCCTCAAGCAAAGCAACACATGTTAATGAGTTTCAATCTAGCAACATATGTACACAAGTGCATAACATTATTAGAATGGCACTCATATATATGTGAAATAGTGAGCCCTAGATTATATGATTATGATAGGTGTTAGTAGTAAAAAATAGTAAGTTAAATAAGTTAGTGTGATATCTTTCATCCAAATCCAACAATCAGATCAAGTGAGAGATATTGTTTGTGGCATCTTATATCTGAACCAGCTATCGATTGTGTATTAAGGTGTTACAGGTCTCTTATTTATAAAATTGTATAATTTAATTCTTCTTGACTAGTCTCATTTTTTTATGAAACCCTATAATCTACTTAGTTTTTATTTTATTGAGTTAAAAAAAATTATAAGACATGTTATCTCTACATGTTACTTAATTATTTTTATAATTAAAAATAGATAATCTTAGTTTTAATTTAAGTTTTGATTTTTTTATTTCTTTTCCCTTTATTATTAACTTATAAGATTTTTGATATGATATTTTTAAATAATTAAAATTAAGTGATCATATATATATTAATAAAAAAATGATACGAACTAATTAGATGCTAATTTATGCATAATATATTTACGAAATGACAAAATTAACCCTAATCTAATTTATTTGCCTAAGAAAAACCCTAAGGGCAAATGTTTCTTTAAGCGCCATATAAAAGCCTATTTCTTTATTTCACTCATTCCCACCTTTTTCTGCTGACAAGCCTTCTCTTCTCGCACTTCTTTTTTTTTTTTGTTCATGGAGAAATAACCCAAGCTCTATAATTATGACTATTTCAAGTTCCCTACATCCAACTTTTTCATCTCTATTTATTCATTCTTTTTCTCACTCAAAAATTTTTCTCTTTGTCGATTAATTTCATAAAGAATGGCAAGAAAAAGAAATTTTCCTTCCCATGACATATAACTAATATGCATTTAGATATTTCAAATCTAATTTCTAACAATCAAGAGATATGTTGTATTAATCTTCTTCTTTTTTTTCAATTTATGGTTTTTATTTTTCAATTAATTTTTTTTTCTAGCTATAGTAAAGAGAATTCCATTGATGAAAATTCAAAACTATAACTCGTTTAGCCTACTTGAGTGACATGTGTATATCCTTCTTGTAAAGAATGGTAAATTTTTTCTATTGATTTCATTATTTTTTAATAAATTTTATCCTTTCACTCCAATGGTTAATCTCTATTTTCTTGTTATTTTTCCTTTTTTATTAATTATATTTTCTTAGACATGCAATGAAATACTTTACATTTTAGTATTTCTTTGAATCTATAATTTCTTTTATAACACGTTAGAGATTTTAACTTTTAAAACCTCTATTAATATTGATTATTTTTCCATTTTCCTATAACTTGATTTTTGTTTTTCTTCTTATTATTTTTTATATGGATTTCATTCTCATTTTTGTTAAGTTATATTTCTTTTTTTTTTTGAACTTGATTTTCCAGCATTAGGTTTAACTTAAATCTAAGTTTATAGTAAGTTAGTTTCCTTTTTATTTCCCTAAGTTAAAAAAATTAGCTATAATTATATTTTTTTTCTTTTCTCATTTTACATGTTCTAATTTGGTTATGGATTTCTATGTTTTTTGTGGATCAACATTGTTAAGGTTTCGACATGTTAAAATTGAGATTTTTTTTTGGAATTTTATAAATCTAAGCCTTCTCCACTCTCTTTTTTTCGTATGCGATAGGTGTTCTTTATATATATATATATATGTGTGTGTGTGTGTGTGTGTGTGTGACACCCCCTACTGGATTCCTGAAGAAACCCAATAAGCGGTGCACTTCCCGGCAGGTCACCCATCCTAAAATTTCCTCAATGGTTATTTAACTTTGGCTAACTTCAGTCTAGATCAGGCTATCTAACTCTAAAACCACTTCCGTTAGTTCATATGGTCCATTTAGGCTGGAACCAATCTTACCTAGCCATTAGAGAGGAAATCTAATCATACTCAGGTATTACCTTAAAATCTGGAAGCATAACGGCTGCCCGAGTCCTATCCCAAAATTTAGACAATCCTATTAAACACTTTAATGACTCATTCACAACACTTAAACCCATTTAGTCCCCCAATATTAGCATATCATCATCCTTTAGCACATAATAAACTTAGGCCTCAAGCCACAGATAAACTGTACAAAAATATAGAGCCTCAGGCTTGCATCAATATTAATATCATACATACATATTCATTCAGTAAAGAACATGTATAGAATTATTAAATTTACATCAGTAAGTCTTAATTGCTTAATCATATTACATTGTCAAGGCCTAAATACATTTTCCTACCCATTTCCCACCTAAGTACATTAATATCTAGATATACATCAATTCACCCAAAGTCTTCACCTGTGTCCTCTGAACCACTATCGTCATATTTTATGAGGTAGGTCCCACTTAAGTGTACCTGTACACCAAAATCGGTACGCTGAGTATGCAAGATACTTAGTGATGAATTTAAAGTAGTTTAATCATGGTGTAATCTTATTTCTTTACTTATGTAGTTAAAAATGTAATTTTTACTTCATTAAATAATTTAAATGTTCACTAGGGTGCTAAATAACTAAAATACCCCTAAGGTATTTGTTTGGTCTAGAAATAACATTTTTGGCTCAATTAAATCAATTAGAGTGAGGACTAATACTTTAATGTATGCAACTTTAGAAAAATTGCTTAATTTGTCTCAAAAGTGGAAAATTACCAAAATGCCCTTTCATTGTATTTTTATTACTTCTCTTGAAATAGTTATTCATATCTGCTTCACTTTATCTCTTTAAGGTGCCTCTATGTCTTGAAGTAGTCTTTTTGCCTGCTATGTATGTATATTTACTTAAATTAATTATTTAGACTAATCTGGCACATCCATGCAAAATGACTAGAATGCCCTTTAATTGGCATCGTATCAAAGTTAAAGAAATACTATTCCATTATACTTAATCTTTCTATTTATATTTAGTTTTATCAGTTATTTGATTAAATTCTCTAGCCCGACTTGAAAGATGACACTTTAAAATACTGGATCTAGAGGGATACTAACTAGTGTAGTGGTCCCTATTTTGGACCTACGCTGCTGCACCGGCATGTATGCCATAATGGAGATCAGCTGTAGCCTCCCTAGACACAATAAAAATAATTGAGTGGCATAATAGAGATCAGCCTGTGGGCCTTCTCAACCACAAATAAAATAACTATCAAGAACTGGGTGACATAATGGAGATCAGTCTATAGACCTCTCCAGCCACCAATGAATATCTAAAATGACTAGGTGACATAATAAAGATAAGTTCGTAGACCTCTCTAACCACTAATAACTAGTAGCTGTAAAACCCTAAGTTGACCAATCAACCCATTTAGTGGTATGTCTAACCAATGGGCTAAGTAGCTCAATTTAACTTGATTTATTAGCCAAAACTATAATTATAATATTTAAGTCTAAAAAATAGACAGATAAAAATTTTATCTTATACTTTAAAATTTTAGTCAGACTGGTATAGCCATTTTTTGGCTCTATGGAGTAAAATTCAGAAATAACTTTTAAGTCTATTATTGCCAAAATTTAAGGTATTTTATATTACAATTTATTAGGACATTTCCACTTTAAAACTTAATACTTTCTAGTCTAGTGATATTTTTGGTTTAGGTAAAGGTCCACTAGACAGTTATGGGTCATTTTGACTACCTTTGGAAGTCAATTTTTCTAGGATTGTTCTAAGCCCGATTTCACTTTAATTTTCACTATTTTATTTAACATGTGACTGGGCACAAGGCCAATTATAACTAAGCCAAATCCGTGGCCAAAATATAGGCACAATTGCTAATGAAAACTGGGCCAAGTCCATGGCCAAAATATAGGCACAACTGCCACTAAAACTAGGCCAATTCCATGGCCAAAATGTAACTCAACTCTAACCTCTTAGAGGTATAAGGAAAGTTCCCTTTTATTAACTTAGTTGAAGTCACCTTTTGGGTTATTGTCTTACCTCTTAAGTATATTATTTGATCCAGGATTTTCTAGCCAAGTCAAGGCATATTCTAAGTGCATTTGTTATGTTAATAGGTTGTGTTCATCCTTTAAAGTTCATGATCATTAGAGGCCAAAATCATAACCAACATTAGGCATATATTAACATCTTTATAAGCTATCTCACAAACCATATACCCTAATGCATACTTTCAGGTACTAAAAGAAAATGTAGTCAAATTCCATATCCTTTTCAATTGACATCAAAATTTAATCAAGAACACATGCCATGCCATATGTATACTCAATTTCAAATAATTTATCATAGGTTACTTGCAACCATCATGTAATCTCTCAAGAAAAATGCTCTCGGGTACTAACTTCCCATGCCATTTTCACCTTTTTTTTTCACAACTAAAGTGGCTATAAATTTCATTCTAACCTATCATACAATATTGAAATTAAATTCCAACCTATGTATAACCATCACAAGCATTCATATCCATCTAAAAACAATAAGGAATTTAAAGCTATCTCAAAACACACTTCCTAACATGCTAGGTAGTCACTTGTTCATCACTACTCAAGAAGAATTCACTCATTAATTCAACATTCTAGCACCATATCACAAAGGTTACTAACCTA
>CANXYI010649807.1:0-14397 GCA_948208565.1 Hura crepitans
GGATAAAGTAAGATGTCTTTGTCAATTTGTCAACAATCACCCATGCAGCATCACATTTACCTCTGGTTAAAGGTAAAACCATCACAAAATACATGGTCACCCTTTCCCATTTCCATTCTAGTATTATTGTAGGATGCAGCAATCTAGAGGGAACCTAATGTTTAGCTTTTCACTTATTGGCATGTCAGGCATCTTGCAACATACTCTAACATATCTCTTTTCATACCAGGCCACTAATAATATGACTTCAGGTCTACATACATTTTTGTACTCGTAGGATGCATAGAGTAAGGAGCTTTATGTGCCTTTTTTAGTATTTGCAACCTCACGTCATCTGTACTAGGTACACATAACCTATTTTTATAATACAGACACCTATCTTTTATCAACTTAAACCCTATAGCCTTCTCCTCTTTAACTTTACTTGCCATCTGAATCAGCTGTTCATCTTTCATCTGGTTTTCCTTAATCTGCTGTCTAAAATTTGGTTTCACCTGTAATTCAGCGAACACAACATCTTCTAAAATATACTGTAACCTGGCATTCATAGCTTTTAAAGTCACCATAAACTTCCTCCTCAAAGTATCTGCCACCACATTTGCTTTCCCTAGTTAGTAATCAATCAAGTACTTATAGTCCTTTATCAATTCCAACCACCTTCTCTATCTCAAGTTCAGTTCCTTCTAAGTGATGAGGTATTTCAAACTTTTATGATCTGCATATATGTAGCATTTCTCTCTATACAAATAGTGCCTCTATATTTTCAAAGCAAAAACAATAGCAATTATCTCCAAGTCATCAGTAGGATAATTCCTCTCATGTGGTTTCAATTGCCTTAAAGCATAAGCTACTACCTTCCTATCATGCATCAACACATATCCCAAGCCATCTAATGAAGCATCACTATACATTGTAAAATCCTTACTCTGTTCAGGTTGAATCAGGATAGGAGCTTCTATTAGCATCTTTTTTTTAATTGCTCAAAACTAGCTTGACACTTATCATCCCACTCAAATCTCATATTTTTTTATTAGTCTAATCAAAGGTGTGGCAATAATGGAGAACCCTTTTACAAATCTCCTGTAATACCCAGCTAACCCTAGAAAACTTCTTACTTTAGTTACATTCTTAAGTGGTTCCCACTCCAACACTGCCTTTACTTTACTAGGGTCAACTCTGATTCCCTCTGCTAAAAGTATATGCCCTAGAAAAGTAACTTCACTCAGCCAAAACTCACACTTACTGAGCTTGGAATACAATTATTTCTCTCTCAAAGTCTGTAACATAACCCTGAGGTGCTGCTCATGCTCTTCCTGGTTTCTAAAATACACTAAAATATCATCTATGAACACCACCATAAATTGATATAAATAAGGCTAAAAAACTCAGTTCATAAGATCCATAAAAGCTACTAGTGCATTGGTGAGCCCAAATGGCATCACCAAGAACTCATAGTGCCCGTACCGGGTTCTAAACGTAATTTTAGGAATGTCAACCTCCTTAATTCTCAACTATTGATACTCAGATCTTAAATCAATTTTTGAAAATACACATACACCTCTCAATTGATCAAAAAGATCATCTATCCTAGGCAATGGATACTTATTCTTCACAGTCATCTTATTTAGCTACCTATAATTAATACATAATCTGAGCAACCTATCTTTCTTCTTTAGAAATAGCATATACGCTCTCTAAGGAGATACGTTAAGTCTGATAAAACCTTTATCTAATAGGTCTTATTATTGTACTTTCTGTTCTTTTAATTCAGTAGGTGCCATATGATAAGGAGAAATGGGTATTAGAGTTGTACCAAGATATACCTCAATTTCAAAATCCAGTTCCCTCTGAGGTGGTAAGCCTGGTAGCTCATTAGGAAATACATTAGGAAATTCAAAAATAATTGGAATATGTGCCAAATTAGAGTTAGAAATATTTAAATCAATAGCATAGGCCATATATGCCTCACACCCTTTCTGGAGAAGTTTTTATTCTTTAACAGCAGAGATAAGATTGTTCAAAAAACTTCTCTCACTATCCACTGTCATTGTCTATCCTTCTATAGTCAAAAGGGTTAATTTCTTCTATCTACAGTCAATTATGGGTTAATGTTCAGTTAGGCAATCCATTCCTAGGATCACATCAAACTTATTGAAAGGCAGATCAATCAATTCAACAAAAAATTTATACCCTTGAATCACCAAAAGGCATCGCCTATACACCTTGTTCACAACCACATAGTACCCTATAGGATTACTAACTCTAATGTCTATATTAACATGTTCAAGATCTAACCCTCTATTCTATGCTTGTGCAGTACATACATATGAATGTGTAGAACCAAGGTTTATCAAAGCCAAAATCGAAACATTAAATAAATAAAAAGTACTAGTTATGACATCTAGTGCTACAGCCTCTTCTCTGACTCTTACATCATACTGCTTGGCTGGAGCACAAGCCTCAGATCTAGTACCCTAGCTAGCACTAGGCTACTCTCTTTTATTTTTCCTCTGACCTTTATTTTGAGGTGCAACATTAGATGCCTGTGTCTGAGCACCCTCTACCTGCCTCTGAAGACACTCTTCTATAGTGGTCTTTAGCACCACAGTGGAAACACTCTCCTCTTTTGCCCAATTCGCACTGCCCCTAATGCTTTTTATGACAAGCAGTATAAGTTAGAGGTCCATTCCTATTACCCCCTGTGCTAAGAGCACTATTACCCCGAGGAGTCAATCAGGTCTACTTATAGAAGCTTGCCCTGACCTCTGGATCTATGCCTATCTCTGCCCTTGATACCCTGACTGATATTGGGATCGAGGTTGAGACTGTGTCTGTGACTGACCCTCTCTCCTTTTCTTACCATCTCTTAACACAAAATTAGATTGTCCCACAATAAATTGCCTCTTCTTCTGGAAGAAATCCCTCTTTTCTTACATCATTTATTCCATGTCATATACAGATGACACCAATATTGTAAAATCCTTTTGTCTAGGATTTGCTATCTGTATCCTCAGCTCTACATTTAGCCCTACTAAAAATCTCTTATATTTCTCTTCATCATTAGGAATGAAATGTTTAGCATACTTTAGGAGTTTAGTAAAGTCTTTTTCATATTCTGACACTATTCTCCTTCCTTGCTTCAAATCTAGGAATTCTTGCCTCCTTTTATCCTTATAGGAGTCACGTATATATTTCTTCCTGAACTCTATAAGGAAAAATTCCCAAGTCAGATCTGCAGGTGCTTACCTCCTCTTAATAGTGTTCCACCAGTTATAAGCTTCTTTCTGTAGAAGATAAGTAACACTACAAATTTTTTGCTTTCGTACAGTCTAACTGCTTTAAGACTCTAAATGTCCTGTCTAACTAGTACTCAGCCCTAATAGCATTATCCTCCTTCCACCCCAAGAAATCAATAGCTCATATTTTCCTCAGCCTTTCTAAAGTAGTCTTCTATGGAGGAGCTAGTGGTAGAGGTGGTACTGGAGCTAGAGGAGGTAGAGAAGCAGTAGCAGTAGTAAAAGTATGTCTAAGCAAGTTTACTATCTATTGCAACAAAGAAAGGCATTCTTCTGCCTACTATTGACATGGCACTTATAGTTCTAGCTACTATGTAGCATTACTGGGTTTAGGTATTGATACATTACCTGCCCCCTGTATAGTAGTTTATGCAAAACTAGCCACTTCCTGGGCCCTTCCTTTAGTACCTAATAAGCCATGTGCTTACTACAAAAGGACTAAATTATCAGCCTCAGACAACATAACAGTTTAGAGGAATTTGAAACTTAGACATTTACACTCATGTACTTTACCTAAGAACATTAAACCTATGCTATGATACTACAAAATGTAACACCTTCTATTGGATTCTAAAAGAAAATCCAATAAGCAGTGCACTTCTTGCTAGGTCACCCATCCTTCAATTGCTCCCATAGTCATTCATTTAACTTTTACTTATTATGTACTATTTAATCATATTTGACTTCAAACTCAGTTTTATCTATTCTTATAGTTCATTTAAGTTCATGCCAATATGGGAAAATTTCAAGTCGATCAGGTTTTTCTTAAAATTCGATAGCATAATGGCTACTCAGGTCACTATCCCAAAAATTTCAACCTATAAAACACTTCTATAATAGGTTCTCACATCTCTTGGACCCTTCTAGTCCCCCAGATATCAACCTAACATCACTATTCTATCAATAGAAACACAGGCCTCAGGCCATAACTAAGAAAAAATACAAGTTAGAGCCTTAAACTCGTATATCATCCATTATATCAACTAAAGCCTTACATTTTCAAAAGATTGATAGCTTATAGATTACAACACAGCCTATACTCATATAATTATAATATGTGTTCCTTACATACATAACACCCATTTCCAACCTAAGTACATAAAGTGCAAAACTATAAAAAGTGTACATTATCAACCTTCTGATGAATAACCTCTGAACTTTGATGCACGCTTTATGAGGCTACATCCTTGTTCTAGTTACTTGTGCACCTAAATAGGTACACTGAATATATAATATATACTCAGTGGTGAATTCAAGCATTTAAAACTTGTCCAGTAGTTTATTCATACATATATACTCATATTCATATCTTGTTCTAATTTCAAGGTATAACCTAGATTACTAACATGCAAAATTACAAAGTTACCCCTATAGTGTCCATGTCAGTAAATTATCTAGTTAATCATTTTAACTATGTAAATTATAGTTTTAAGATCATTATTAACAATTGCATACATGGTTTTTAATTATTAAGCCAATAAATATTACACATGTAAAATTACCAAAATACCCCTTATTACATTCCAATGTCACAAGTAAATTATATTGTTCTTGTTTAATTTATTTCAACTAGCCCATCTAAAAAGACAACACTGATAGACACTAGATTTAGAGGGAATAAAATAGTGCAGTGATCCACATTTTAGACCCTGACTGCTGCACCGGCCTAATTAAGTTATAGCACCCAAGGTGTAGATAACAAAGGTTGGTCTACCTAGTAGACTGGTCTATCTAATAGAATAGTACAGTGGCCCTCTAGGACCTTCACTACTATACCGGCCTTATTTAAGAGATCAGTGATTGGGTGACTGTGTCTTCCTAGCAGACTAGTCTATCTAATAAACTAGTGTAGTGACCCTTCGGGACTTACGCAGCTACATTGGCAAATTTTATTAACTAGCATTAGGTGGCAAGTATAGAAAGTTGTCTATCTAATAGACTAGTATAGTGGCCCTAATATAGGCCTAGGCTACTTTACTGGCCTTATCTTAAAAATAGATAGTTAATAGTTGCTAAAAATCCCTACGTTGACCGATCAACCCATCTAGTGAGTGTCTAACTAATGGGTCATTTAACCTTAATTTATATCTATTTCTTTACTGATTAACTTTTCATAATATTCTTAAGTTAAAAATAGATAGTTATTAATTTTATCATTGTCAAATTTTAGCCTAGACAGTTATAAGCCCTACCAAATAGTTCCTAGTCACTTATATGGTAGTATTTTTAGACATTGTCATAAACAATATTTAATTTATAAATTTCCTTATTTTATTTCACATTGAGTTACCCTTTATTATCCTTTTACTATCTATATGAATTGTGGGTTTAGGTAATAGTCATTTTAAAATAATTATAGGTCATTTCCTTAATTTGTGACTATCAATTTAAGGCTTATTTTACCTTATTTTTCCTTGTAGTTTTCACCATTTATTTCATACATTCATAGGCCTAAATCCAGCAACACTTCGGCCACTTAAAAAGGCTAAAACATAGGCTTACATACCATTACAAGTAATCATACGACAATAGCCATTGTAGGCATATAATTTAAGCACATTACTTACTTACAACCCATAGCCCTTAAAGGCAAATTACAAGCCACTTTTTAACCCTTTTTTCTAGACAACTTTAAGTTCATTTTTTATACCCATTATTAACCACATTTCATGTCATCTTTAAGCATATATATTACCTTATTTCATGCTAAACTAACTAAGCTAGACATATTTTCATTATCATGCTTATCATACATAACATTATACACATAACATCAACATTTTCATGCCATTTCCCTTAGTATAACTTTCTGGTATACCTATATATTGACCCTAATCATACATTGTAGTAGTGTTCATCATCCATTCATGTTCTCATACATGGTATAATCACTTCCACTCCCACTAATTCATATTATACTACTAATCAAGGTGGTTCATGCATAACTTATGTCTTGGCTATAGTCTCATTTCTAAACATGCATATCTAAATCAACCATTTCACATGCCATACATTAGTTTAACATACTTTGAGTCTAATATACATGCCAAAGCTCTTAGCCATATCTCTAATTCATGCCTATAACACATTCATCAAGCTACACTTAATTAAGTTTCACTACCTTTTTCACCAAACCCATTACTAACACATTAAACACTATGAACACCCATTCTTTTAGGCCTTATAGCTCTTGGACAACCTAAGTTCTCCCTAAATTTAATGTTTTTTTTTCTCATTTTAGTACTCACATACACATACATAAGTTATGGAAGAATGAAAGGCTATAAACACTGGGTCTCTAAGGCTACTATGTTAAGTTTGCCAAATGATGATGAAAGGATGAAAATCTTAATAAATAAGGATATTGATGTCTAGGTCAAAGATCTTAAAGTTTTCTTTAAAAAAAGAGAGAGCTAAAATGGCCGTTTCCACAAGGAAAATGGCCATTTTATGAAAAGGGGACATTTCTATAAGGGAAACGACTGTTTTTGGGAAAACGGTCATTTCCACAAGAAAAACAGCCATTTCGTGGAAAATGGCTATTTTGCCTATTGAAACAGCCATTTTGCAGAAGCGATCATTTTGAGAAAATAGCCATTGTACCCTAAAAATGGCCGTTTTGGGAAAACGGCCATTTTAACCTCTAAAACAGCTGTTTTCTACTTCAGGAAACATGTATAAATTTTGAAATGATTTTCCCAAAAAAGGGGATCATTTTTAAGATAAAAAGACACCAAAAATAAAAAAAATGCACTTTTAAAACACTATTTCTGATATTTTTGTTGCAATTTTCTAGTCTTGTCAAGATTTTTTCTGAAGGCAAATATACACAATAGGTCAATCGACCTTTTTGTCTATTGCTTTTTTTTTTCTTTCTACCTTATCCATCTATTAGTTAGATGTGATAACTTATTTGTGCAATATTTTTATTGTATTTGTTTGACTGTTTATTTTATTTTATTTTTGTTCACCTGTCTATTTTGTCTCGCATACTAATACCTTAATTTTTTTGTGATGTAAGTTGTTTAATTTATTGGAGCCTGATTATTCTTTCTTTCTGCCGCTTCCTTAAACCCCAGTGAAGTAGCCTTTTAATGACCTTTTATTTCTTGCTATTGTTTTATTTTGTGCTCTTTATTTTCCTCTGTTGATTTCTTTTATTATCGCTCATTTTAGTTAGATTGTATTTTAGGATATTCTAAAATGTAATTTTATTTTTATTTCTATCGGGTTAGAATGTATTTTAGGTAATTATCATGTAGTCTTTTTTTTACTTTTATTTTTATTTTTATTTATTTATTATCAAATTATTTCCCTATACATTCCATGAATGTTGTAATAGGTAGAAAATGATTCTTACACGTTAGAAAAGTAATCAAAATCATTTTATACCTCATTAATTTGTGTTTTAATAATAAAATAGGTCTTGGTTTTTCTTAATAAAAGTCACGATGATAAAATCTATTTTCTAAAATTGACATGTGAGAACTAAAGTTCTCAAGACAATCAACTGCCCGATTTCGTCTATGATATTTTAAACTTCAAGCACCTTATTTATTTTTTGTAAATATGTTTTTTATGATTCTTTCAACATGAATCCATGATTTATTTTAATTGTAAAACCCACTTGAGAAAAAGAATAATGTTATAAATTCAAATCAAACTTCTGTATTAATTTGAGGTATAAATAAGAGTAGGGTTATGAACCACTCTGGTTTTAGCCCTACAAGGTATTTTCCAACTCCAGTTGGGTGGTAACTCCTACCTTGTAGTGCCCAACTTATTCTTCCTAGGCTAAACAAATAGGAATGACTTAGGATTTCTCTAATTTCCTTCTCATCTTTTGAGACTTGAAGAGTGAGATTTCGATCAAGTCTTCTACTGTTTTGATTTAACTAGCCCTTGAAAGGGAGTGGAAGCAAACAATGGCAACTCCACCAGGGACACCATAAGACCATGCTCCAAAAATACCTTAAATTAATATGGAACTTCATATTTTGAATTTATAATATTATTCTTTTTAGAAATTGTATCACATGCTAGAGCCTTAGAATAAGTTAGGCGTCCCTTTTATACCCTGACATCATTTCGAAGCATGAACCCAATTTCACTCAAATTGGAAGATTATTATGGTGGCATCAAATCCAAGCCTCGTGCCTATAAGGTATATGAAAAGGTGAACCAATCGATCGTATGCTTATGACAAGATAAACCCATTATGGAGGGACCATGCTTGGATGACCATGGCTTGCACAACCAAACCATGAGCCCATGTAATGACCGATAGTAACTTTCCTAAAGTACCCCAGTTAATGATGCATTGTATGCTATGTGGGCTAATATACATGAAGCATGGTTTAATAATCTCGAAATATTTTCAAACCCATTAGGCCTTTTCTAACTAGAATGGGTTAAACCTTGCATTTTGACTTGATTGAACATATCCGACGTATATGGGCTAGATATCTTGCACGTGCTCTTTGTGTGAGAGAAATAATGATCGACTACCCATCATTCATTATTCGAACCTATTGGGGCCTTCGATGTCCCATAGGTAAGCCCTTTTAGGAAAGAGCATATTAACCTTATATGTGGGAAGTGACAAGGTTTGAAGGCTCTTGCTTGTGTTTATTGTTTTACACATCAATATTTCATGCATTTTCATTCCATCATTTCTAACCCTTTGTCTTACAGCCATTATAGATACTTAACCCACTTGTGTACGAGGGATAGACAGAAGAATAACTAGATAAGAACTTATCTCTACCATTTGCGATCTAAAAGACATAGTAAGACAAGAAGAAAGCAGTTCCTCTGTTTCAAACTTTGAAGCTAGAATGGACCAAAAGTTTGAGGAGTTTGAGAAAAGGATGATGTCCATGATTTCAAGGACAATTGATGAGGTTGTTCCTGCTACTAGTTCATCGCCACATGTTAAAAACATAGCAGCTACACCTGTTGGAAAGACCATTGCTACCTTTGAGGGAATTGTCTCTAGGAAAGAAGCTACATATGATGGGGGAAGGACAAAAGGCTGAATACTTCAACCCGAAGTATAACTTTTGTGAAGATTTAATTGCACCCCAAAAATTTAAGGATGCCACCATGAAGAAGCTAGAGGAGAAAATGGAGGCAATGGCTAGACTCATCTCTATGGGTAAGGGACTAGACCCTAATGAGCTTACCCTAAAATCTAAGGAGATCTTACCCTACAAATTCAAGATGCTAGAACTACACAAGTTTGATGGGACAACTAATATGAGGGCCTATATTGAATAGTATATAATAGTCATGAGGGGCACCAAGCTTAACACAAAGTAGAAAGTGGCTTATTTTAGCCTAACACTGCAAGGGAGAGTAATTGATTGGTATCCTAACACTACAAGGGAGAGTAATTGATTGGTATCATGGGCTAAAAAAGAAAGTAAAAGAAGATTAGGGAAAGATCACAGAAGCTTTCATTAACTAATCTGACTGTAGCACTTACATGGAGGTTACCATGAAAAACCTCAAGTTATTTAGACAAAAATCCAATGAGACCTTTATAAAGTACTTGTTAAGATGGAGGTCTAGGGTTTTAGAGATAAGGAGAAAGATAGAGACATTATACCAGATCCACATGTTTATTAAGAATGCTAACCCGTACTTGAAGGATGGCTTGAAAGCAAAAAGGCTGAAAGATATAGCTATAGACCTAGAAGAAGAGCACAATGAGTAGAAAAAGAGCCCAGGAGGATTTAATAATTGAAGGAATCCAAACACTAGGAGCATATATGGAATGGGTTTTAGTAGAACTAATTTTAGTCAAACTGCTAAAGTATCTGCTATAGCTAGGCACTACTCAAACTTGGGCAAACCACTATCTTGGTGCTTAAAATGGTTCCAAAAAGAAGGAAAACTTTAACCTATTCCTTCTAGACCTACTAGTAATGAAGGCCAACCCTATCATAGATCAGACTTGTACTATCAGTATCACCAGCATACGAGCCATGACATAGATAACTGTCGCACTTTAAGGGATAAGATTCAAGACTTAATTGACTCAAATAGATCCCCAATCTAGAGAAGAGATAGAAGGGTTAGAGTGCTTATTCAAGTGTTTCTCCACCTATCAACATAGTCAATTTAGGTTTGCTAAAATGGTATGTGCTTCAGGACCTATATGGAAATGGCTACCTAGCAATAAAGAGAAAGGCAAAATCAAGTCAGAGTTCAGTGTGTGTGATAGATATATAGGCTATAAATAGTGAAAGTGAGCCAAAGGAATAGGTCTAGGATTTATGGATAGATTTAGATTCAAAGCAGAAACTGGGTGAAGAAGGAGAGACCAAAGTTGTAACTCGAAGCAATCAGATTGTACCTGAGGTGGAGAAAGAGCCAATCCCACCAGTTGTGGAAAAAGAAGAGGATACAATGACAAAGCAATTGAAAAAGACTTCTGCATAGATTTCAATCTGGGATCTGTTGCATTAATCCTCTTCTCATTGACAAAAGGTGGTTGAAGCCTTATGTGTTGCAACAATTTCAACAACCATATCACCATCTGAGCTAGTGGCAATGGTGAAAGGGGAGGAAAAAGCAATGGTTACCTTATCTAATGTAGCCCTTCAACTTGAAGGGCATCACTATAACCATCCTTTAGAAATAAAAGCTAAAGTCAACAGTAAGCACATAACATGTGTAGTGGTTGATGATGGCTCATCAATCAATGTGTGCCCACCCAAAGTAGTAGCTATATATAGGATTAAAGATTTAATGATCTCTCAATCCAAACTTACCATCATAGCCTATGATAACATAAAGAGACAAGTGTATGGGACTTTTAAAGTCAAGGTCAAAATAAGGGTGATCATAGATGATGTGGAGTTTGTAGTGCTTGATATCCCTGCAAATTTCTGTTTCCTTTTAAAAGGACTATGGATCCATAAGTTGGGAGGAGTTCTATCGGCACTGCACCAAATGATAAAAATCCTCTATGATGGTGAGATAGTGACAATAAGGGCTACAAGGGAGAATCGGGTTTCGATGCTCGAGATAGCCAACTAGCCTTTTAATGGTTTCTATATTGTTGGGATCTTTTTAGAAGAAGGGGATGATCCTAAGGTGGTAAATATGCTAAAAAAGATGAACTATTTACCCGGTGCTGGGTAGCACATCGTTTAGAAAGTTTAATCTTAACCATTCAACCTCAGGGACAGAAGGATCAGAAAAGGTTAGGATACACTGTAGAGACTTTAAAGAAAAAGAAGGCAAGAAAAGGTATCCCACCACTAAAAGAAAGTTTTATTCGACTTGAGGGGACTGTCAACTACTATAGAGAGTTAGAGCCAGCTATCATCAAGGGGAAGGTTGTGTTAGGGTTTTAGATTTTTAGCTATGTGTTTGACTGGGCTGAGAATAAAGTAAAAGCCACTCCAGACTTTTAGGATGAAGAAGTCATGACCAACTTGGCCAAGCTAGAAGTCAAACCCAAGGAAGAGATTCTAACTGCTGCCATGCTCTAAGACAAAGGAAAGAAAAAGGTAGAAGAAGAAGACCCTTCTGAAGACCCTTTTGAGAATTTATATGTACCTAAAATTTTTAACGATGATGTTCCTATTTCTTTTGTTAATAATATGAACAATTTTCTTATTTTTGTGATGTCTCATCTAACTGCATATTGCATAATGATAATCATGACATGTTTAACATTAATTCAATCAATACTACCTCATTTAATCTTAGCACTAATGAAAATCCTAAAGAGATCTTAATTGCATCTGATGTTACTCCTGAAGAGAGAATTAAATTTGAGAGAATGTTAAAAAAGTATGAAAAAGTCTTTGACTGGACCTATGAAGACATGTCAAGGGTAGATTGAGAAGTAGCTAAGCATGCCATTTGCACATACCCAGAAGCAAAATCGATGAAGCAGAAGCTAAGGAGAATGAGACTAGAATGGGTAGAAAAGATAAAATAAGAAGTGTATAAGCAAGTCGAAGCCAAATTCTTAGAAGAAGTACAATATCTGACATGGTTAGCCAATGTGGTGCTGGTCACTAAGAAAGATGGTAAGGTCAGGATATGCATAGATTATAGGGATCTGAATAAAGCCTGCCCAAAAGATGACTTCCCATTATCCCATATAGATGTGTTGATTGATAGCACAGTAATATGCAAAATGTACAATTTCGTAAATGGATATGCCAATTACAATCAGATTCTAAATAGAATAACGGACAAGATAAAAATTGCCTTCATCATGAAATAGGGGAACTTTTACTATAGGGTTATGCCTTTTGGATTGAAAGATGTTGGAGCAAGATACCAAAGGATGGCCACAAGAGTTCCTGATGACTTGATTCATAAAGAAGTGGAGGTGTACATCAATGATATGATGATCAAATCCTCTACAAGGGAAGGACATTTTGAGGCATTAGAAAAGTTCTTTAAGAGGATAAAAAAGTACAAATTTGCACTTGAATCCAAAAAAATGTGTCTTTAGGGTAACTTTAAGAAAACTTTTAGGCATATTATGAGTCAAAGAGGAATTGAGGTGGAACCTGATAAAGTCAAAGCAATCAAAGAAATGCCAATCTCGAAGAAAGTAAAAGATATAAGGGGATTTTTGGGTAAAATACAATACATCAGTAGGTTTATAGCTAAGCCCACACTATATGTGAGCCTATTTTCAAACTTCTCAAAAAGAACCAACCGATCAAGTGGAATGATGATTATCAAAAAGCTTTCAACATAATTAGAGAATATTTGCTAAATTCACTAGTTTTGCAATTGCCAAGCATGGAAAGCCATTAGTCCTCTATTTGTCTATTAAAGAAAGCTCAATTGGGGCTATGGTAGCACAGAAAGATGAGTTAGGGCCTAAATTTGCGAATTACTCCTTCAGCAAGAAGTTTCTTCCTTATGAAGTCAAATATGTAGAAGTGAAAAAGATTTGCTTAGCAGTAGTGTGGGCTTCAAAGAAACTGAGGCACTATTTCCAATCGTATACTATACAGGCAGTATCCAAACATAATCCATTAAAATACCTTCAAACGGCACCATCTTTGGTAAGGAGAATGAGTAAATGGCTTCTCTTATTTCAAGAGTTTGACATTCAGTACATAACAAGGAAGACTATAAAGGTAGTCTTAGAGTTTCTAGCCAATCATCCATTAAAAAGTGAGTAGTTAGAATTCAAATTCCCAAATGAAAACCTAAACTTGATTGTAGTCCAAGGATGGTAGATGTATTTTGATAGGGCAGTGAATGGTAAAAGGGTAAGAGTAGGAGTAATTTAGTAACCCCTGAAAAAGAAAAATTGTCACTAGCTAAAAAGCTAAGACACAAAGTCACAAAATAACATGGTAGAGTATAAAGCTATTCAAACTTGAAGCATTATTGGCTCTTGGTGCAAAAATAGTTGAGGTATTTGGGGATTCATCATTGGTAGTGTACCAAACTAATGAAGAATGGACCATCCGTAAAGAAAGATTAATGCTTTATGCAAAGTACCTGAGATTTATCAATGGACAGTTTGAAATATGCACCTTTCATCATATTCTATGAGATGAGAATTAGCTAGTAGACGCATTGGCCACCCTGGTCTCTATATGGGATAATCTGATGTCAGCACAATCATGACACATGACATGAAGAGTGGGACCAAATATGAGCTAGCATTGCCACATGGGCCAATAACAAGAGCAAAGGCCAAGAAGTACAAGGAAGCATTACAAGCTTTCATGGATCGAATGATTAGAAGTATTGAACTTCATGAAGACATGAATATTCTACCACACACAAACAACTATGGTGGACCGAATTTGATAAGTGGGCCACACTCAAGCTTATTTAATTACTTTAAGTCAAATGAGTGAATTTGGGCCGCCATATACTTATTAGGATTGTGGGCTTAAGGAAAATTAAAGCTATTGGGCTACACTTGCATTGGGCTTGAGCATAGGGAAGGCCTTATTTAGTTTATTAATTAATTATTGTATTTTTAGGAAATTTAATTAGGAGTCAAACAAACATATCCCTTATTTTATTTCCTATTTTGAAAAACAAGGGCCTTGTTTGGCTTAGCTTTAATTTTTGTAATTTTCTTTCTTTGTTAAAG
>CANXYI010649811.1:0-10679 GCA_948208565.1 Hura crepitans
CTTCATTTTCATCTTATTCTTCATCAAACTCCATTTGATATATTGGTCATTCAAAATTATAATTTGGGTTTTTCGCATGCATATCATCTAAAGAGTCATTATTCCTGGAAGAATGTAAAAAAAGTAAAAAAATTTAAGGAAAATAAAAGATAAAAATCAAGAAAAACTTTCATAACAAAGTGTGAATTTATTTATAAAGAGGATTCTTCATGTTAGAAGCTTTTAGCCTAAAATATGGATAAGAGCAATCATGGATTACATATAGGCTTTAGTGGTAAATGATAAAATGGTGGGATTTCTGAGGATGTTACTTCAGTTGGGAAGGGAATTCAAAAATCCTCCAGTTTCTTAATTCTTACTTCGATTGATAAGGATGCACATGATTTGGTGCTGGATCTTTTTCTCTACTAATACTTATCATAGTGAGCTCATTTCCTGAAGAGCTCGCCTTTTCCATAATGTTACCGGAGTCTGGTAGGTGCCATCCAGCACTTTTAAACATGTGTTAATGGGAGAAATTGGGCCTGATCACATTTCAATCCCTTCACTCTTTCTCTTTTTTTCATGCTCTCTTTGTTGTAACACGTTACATGATACCCTAGGCCTATCTTAAAATTATTTCCCTTAGGCTCCATACATTTTGCCATCCCCTATTTATTCTTTCCTAGTCTAGTGCCTATTTGATATCCATATGCCAACATCACTTGAGCAGACATTCACGATGTATTAGAAAAGTTTGATTTCTTCAACTTTGCCTTAGGAGGCTTATAAATCACATTTACTACTTTGAAGGTCTAGGTGGAACTCTTAACAACCTCTTCGGTTACTTTAATACATTGATCTTTACCTTGTTTGGATATAAGGATCTCTTCTTCTCCGTAGACTTTGGTCAACTATCCGTCAATAATGAACTTAACCTTTTGTTGCAAAGATGAAGGGACTGCCCCTGCACTATGAATCCAAGGCCTCCCTAACAACATACTATAAGCTGGGTTAATATCTATCACTTGAAATGGTATTTGGAACACAGTCAGACCTAGCTAAATCAGAAGCTCAATCTCCCTGATAACATTCCTTCTAGTTCCATCGAATGCCCGAATAACCATCAAACTGGGCCTTATAAAGGATTCATCAAAGGGAAGCTTGCTCAGAGTAGATTTAGGCATTACATTCAAAGATGATCCATTGTCTACCAATACCTTTGCTATTGAATAGTTTTTACACTTCACAAAAATGTGTAAGGCCCTAATGTGGCCTATCCCTTCAGAGGGGATTTCATTGTTTGTAAAGGTTATGTAGTTTGTAGACATCATATGCCCCATAATGTTGTTGAGGTTTTCCACTGATATATAATGGTGAATATATGCTTGGTCCAAGATTTTTAATAGTACGGCTCGATGCGGTTCGAATGCCATGACCAAAGCTAATAAAGTGATCTGAGCGGGAGTGCGATTCTGATTTAGTTGTTCAATTACCTTATATTCATTTTGTTTAACTAATCTTAAGAATTCTTGTATATCCTCTTCATACACTCCCTTCTTATGTTTTAATGCTTGACCTACTGGTTCCTCAAGAACTGTACTATTCTCTTCTTTCTCCTTACCCTTTTGGGACCTTTCTAACTCATCATTTCTCCTTTGATTGACTTCCTCGAAGATGTAACATCTCCCCCTTCTTGTCATACCTCCTACCCCAACAATATTCTCAACAGAAATTCCTAATTTTTATGGGTTTTTTAAACTCTCTGCATAAGTTACAGAACACCCGTAAATCTAAGGCACCACTTTGGGATCCTTGTATGGAAAGGGTTTAGGGAGGCTTAATGTCATTCTAGCTAGAGGTGTCACTAATGATTCTGTCGACTCCTGTTTTGGTCTAGGGGGATAGTGAATCACTATAGTAATGGGTCTTCCCATCTCTTTTCTATCTTCATCTCTAGTAGTCACTATCTCTTTACAAAATGATTTAATTGTGATAAATTTTGTATCCACCAATCTAGTAATCTCTTTTGACATGCATGAATCATCCAGGTTACCGGCTATTAAACCCATTTGCTTTAATATTGTTGCCAACCAATTCAAGTCGTATGCCTCTTTTATATATTCTAAGGTTAGCCTTCTATCCTCTTTAGCATTAATAATGGCATTTACTTTCCCTTCATCATGATTCGATAGGGGGTTAGTAGTGACATTAGGACTTGGCTCTCCTTGATCAAATTTGAGCCATCCTACATTTATTAATCCCTGCACCTTCCTTTTAAAGCATGTATTCATATTTAGTATCTTTCTTGTACCATTTAGGGTATGAGGGTATTAGTGGCTTGAGAGGCACTAAACTTACCAGACTGTTCTACATTAACTGAGGTAGCAATTCCATGTAATTGGTGGGAATGGGATCAAAAGCTTTTAGGGCTCGCTGTTGCCTATAACTTTGCTCCCTAGGACCAGTTGCATTTGGGTATTGCACTTGTACTGTAGGGATACTACTTGAGCCACAAATGTGTTTTGCTCCATTGCCTTTCCTTTACTTCTTATCATATGAGAATCCCATTCCTTCTTTTTTATTGGATATTGTTTCTTTGAAATATTAGACTCATGGATCTGTTCATCCAGTTTTCAAATCTAAATAACAAATTCTATTCTATCCTCTGCCATAACAAAGTCTAAAAAATTTGTAGTGGTGTTAGCTAGCATCATGCTATAGAAAGGGGGTCTTAGGGTGTCCAAAAAGTTTGTTATCATTTCCTTTTTTATGAGCTAAGGGATGACCTAAACTACCTTATCTCTTCATCTTTGAGCGTATTCTTTAAATGTTTTGGTTGATTATTTCTCCATAGCATGCAGATCATTTTTACTCGGTGCCATATCCACATTATGCTAATATTGCTTCAAAAAAGTGTCGGCCAAGTCTTTCCACCACTTAATGTGATTCCTATTTAGTGGCTTTAATTATTCTTTAAAAAATGTTAATTAAGTGACTACTTTGTTAGTTAGGAATTATGTTTCAAAAAAATTGCAAGTTAGTCTTGTTTCCCTTGCTGAATTTGAAGGTTATAGATGCTTGCCTTGGTTATACATTGGCTAGAATGTAAATTCAATATTTTGTGACATGTTGGGAATAAGTTTATGGCCATTAAGGTTCATACTCGAGAGTTATTCTTAGCGAGTTTTGTGATAATTGCAAATGCCTTATGAGAATTGCTTGAAATTTAGTATAATTGTGTTATGGCATGTAAGTGTGTGAGAATATTAATGAATGCTAGAATGAGTAGTGAAATATGCCTAGTTCACTTGGAAAATCCATGAACATGTACTAGTGACATAGCTTATAAGGTAGCCTATAAAAGTGCCTAGCGTGTACACTACTTTGGTAATGGCATTGGCTTATAATGATTATATGAAATTGGATCACACATGTGATATGTGGTGTCTTTGGAATGCCATGTAATTAAGGTTATGGAAAATGTATTATAATGGCCCTAAAGTGAACAGTGTGTATGGTCTAGTAACATTTTAGGTACATTTAAAAATATACCTTTGAATGATTAAAAAGAGATGTAATCAAAATGTACGGCAATAGCCTAGAATAGTGGTTAAAATGGCTTGCAATGATGACTTAAAAGTGACTACAAATCAATTAATAAAGTGAATCTTAGCTATGCCTATGAGAGGCTAGAATTAAACTATGTTTTATCTATGGAATTGGCCCAGTTAAAGATGGCATTTGTGCCTAAATTTTAGCCATGGACTTGGCCCAGTTATGATTCGACTAGTGCCAGTAACAAGTTAAAAAGAATAGTGACAATTAAAGTAAAATCAGACTTAAAATAGTCCCAGAAAATTGTTTTCCAAAAGTGGCCGAAATGACCTAAAACTGTCCAGTGGACTTCTACTTGAACCAAAAATACCACTAGACCAGAAAGTACTAAGTTTTAAAGTGGAAATGTCTTGATAAATTATAACATAAAATACCTTAAATTTTGGTGACAACAGACTTGAAAATTATTTCTGAATTTTTCCCGATAAAGCCAAAAAGTGGTTATACCAGTCCAACTAAAATTTTAAATATAAGATAAAATTTTTATCTATCCATTTTTGAGACTTAAATATAATAAGAATAATTTTGGCTAATAAATCAAGTTAAATTAAGCTACTTGGCCTATTGGTTAGACACCCACTGGGTGGGTTGACTGTTTAACTTAAGGCTTTGCAACTTCTAGTTCATTGGTGGCTGGAGAGGTCTATGGACTAATCTCTATTATGTCACCCAATCATTTTAGATATTCATTGGTGGCTGGAAAGGTCTACAGACTGATCTCTATTATGTCACCCAGTGCTTGACAGATATTTGTGGTTGGGGAGGCCCATAAGCTGATCTCCATTATGCCACACTGTTACTTTTATTGAGGTTAGGGAGGCCACGACTGATCTCTATTATGCCACTTAGCTATTTTTACTATGTCTAGAGAGGCTACAGCTGATCTCCATTATGGCACATGTGCTAGTGCAGCGACGTAGGTCAAAAATGGGGACCACTACACTAGTTATTATCCCTTTAGATTTTGTGTCTTAAAGTGTCGTCTTTCTAGTGGGGCTAAAGAAGTAAAATAAGTAAATGAACAGATTGATTATAAACCTAAGAATTAAACATAAGGGAACATTATTCCCTAAGTTTTGATGAGATGCAAACTAAAGGGGTAGTTTAGACATTTTGCACAGATGTGCCAGATTAGTTTCCATGAATTAAATTAAGTAACAAATAATCATATAAGATAAAGTTAAGCTTATTGAATTTTACTCAGAAAATAGTAAAAATACAGTTAAAGGGTATTTTGGTAAATTTTCCACAATATAAGTGAATAAAGAGTATTTTGGTAAAGCATGCTAAATAAAAATAATAATACTTGTCTTAAATGATTTAATTGAGTCAAAATGCTATTTCCAGACCTGACAAATGCCTTAAGGGTATTTTAGTAATTTGGCACCCCAGTGAATAATTAAGTTATATAACTAAGTAAAATCATTCTTAAATTACTAAAATATATTAATAAAAGTATAGCATGATTAAATTACTTTAAGTTCACCATTAAGTATCTCATATACTCAGCGTATCGATTTTGGTGCATAGGTACACAACAGCGAGACCTACCTCATAAAGAGTGATGACAGCAGTTCAGAGGACACAGGTAAGGACTTTGGGTGAATTGATAGATATCCATGTACTTAAGTGGGAAATGGATGCAATTAATTGACTATGACCTATAGATGTAACTTAAGTAATCATACATGTTCATTGGTGAATGTATGTTTATATATGATGTTTAGGCTGATGTGAGCCAAAGGCTCATATGTTTGTATATTTTATCTATGGCCTGAGGCCTGAGTTGCTGTGTGTTAGATGATGATGATATGATGAAATTAGGGGACCAGATGGGTCCAGGTGTTGTGAATAAGTTATAGAAGTGTTTAACAGGATTGTTTGAATTTTAGGGATAGGACCTAGGTAACCGTTATGCTGCCGGACTTTTAGGAAATACCTAGGTATATGTAGATTTCCTCTATAATGGTTAGGTAAGATTGTCTCCAACCTAAATGGACCCTAGGAACTGACAAAAGTGGTTTTGAAGTCAGATAGCTTAATTTAGGTAGGAGTTGGTAAAAGTTAAACGAATGACCATTGGATAAATTTTAGGATAGTTGACCTAGCGGGAAGTGTGCCATTTATTGGATTTGTTTGAGAATCCAGTAGGGGTGTTACAAGATTTAAAGAGGAAGCATATTGAATATGAGATGGGAAATAAAGTTTTTCTTAAGGTATCACCCTAGAAAAAGATACTTTAATTTGGCAAGACGGGCAAGCTGAGTCCAAGATTCATTAGTCCATATGAAATAACAAAACATGTGGGACTAATGTCTTATCGATTGGCATTGCCTCCTAAATTGCAACAAATTCATGATGTCTTTCATGTCTTAATACTAAGGAAATATCAACCTATCCCTGACATGTGTTTTCAATGGAGGAGATATAGGTACAACTGGACTTGTCACTTGAAAAGGATCCAGTCCAAATTTTGGCATGTGAAGAAAAGGAGTTACGTAATAAAGTAATGCCACTAGAGAAAGTACTATAGAAGCATCACAACTCATAAGAGGCAACTTAGGAAAGTGAACTACAAAAGAGGGAACTATAACCACATTTATTTGAACTAGGTAATTTCATGGAAGAAATTTCTTGAAGAGGGCAAGGAAATATAACACCCAAAAATCTCAATTTTATGAATAATACTTCCTAGGATGAGAATAGTGTTTCCTAAGAGCTAGGTCACACTAAGGGGACCGAGAGGAAGCATTAACCATAAAACTATATTAGGGGAAGTTGAAATGAAAATAAAGTCCTTAAAGTGGTTAAAGATGCAATTAAAAATTTTATGGTAATCGCCTATGAATAGTAACCCAGTTTAAGCTGAATGATAAATATTTGTGGTGCGCTCAAAATGACTAAAAAATAGCACAACATAAAGGTCAAAAATTCTAAATAAGCTAATGGTACTAAAACCAAAATTTTTTAAGATCGATAAGCAATTTATTTAAATAAAATAGAAACATGATTGATTAATTAAATGAGCTTTATTGGTTTTTTTTTTGCATGAGATTTTTAGGGTTGTTAAATTTGGCAATTTTTGATGCATAAGGAGGAATTTTTAGAGGCCTAAAAGTTTAAAATTGGATTTTTAAAGCATTTAAAATGAAGAGAAAAATTCCAAAACATTGGATCACAATATGGGAAAATTGTGGTCATTGAAGAACATAATATAAATAGTGGTTTCATATAGGCTTCATGTAGTAAATCACACAACTCATCTTCCTCCTCCCCCACCTAAGCCGATGCAATCCCTTGTCTATCTGTCTCTCTCTATATTTTCTTTAATTTCTCTTTTATTTTTCATACTTGAGCTCTAATTCATGCCTTAAAATTGATCCCCATCACTTCGAGAGCTTTAATTTGGTGTTAAACAAGTAAGAAGGAGGTGAATTTGGGGAAAAAGAAGGGTTTTAAGGTTTAGGGTTTCTAACCCCAAAATCTAGGTTAGCATTATCTTAGAGCCTAATATTTTTCTAAGAATTAGGCATGCTTAGTTTAATGGTTCTAATGCCATTTTTATATTTTGCATAGTATAAAATCTTCTATGATTTTTTCTAATCTAAACCCTATTGTTTTTTTAGAGAAATTAGAGGATACATAAGAAAAAGGAAAAGAGAGAAGCTTTGAGATGTCTTTTGGGAAGTCGAGGAATCACTTTATGAGTGTATTTGATAAAATATGCTTTTGTATGTGTAATTTCAAATTTTTAAGAATAGGTACATAACCCTAAATTTTTTAGGTTAGGGATTTGGATAGGTATTAAAATGTAAACATATTAGATTGGTGTTTGCGGCATTCAAAATAAGTGAAATGAATAAAACTTGGGTTAAAAATAATTAAATTAGTTTAATCCCAAATTTGACCAAATTATTTATAAAAAAGGACATTAATATATATAAAATTATTGATGTTAACATACAAATAATTAAAAGATATTAAACTCGATAGTAGAGATACATTATGAATCGAAGTTAAAATTTGTGGATTATGTATGACATTGTAAGTTAGAATGCACAAATTGTGTGTAAATATGATAATGTATGTGACATGAAATGCATGCACCATTGATGATAAAATAAAGGATTTAAATTAGGTTCTGAGATATGTTACATAGGATGAGCACATACATTTGCTAAGAGAGTGAAATGATAGCAATGAATGTAACACCCGAAAATATTGATTTTATGAATATTACTTCCTGAGGTGTGAATAGTATTTCTTAGGAATTAGGTCACACTAAGAAGATAGAGAGGAATTATTAATCATAAAATAATGGTGAGTGAATTAGAAATGAAAATAAAGCGATTACAGTGATTATATATGCAATTAAAAATTTTATGTCGGTATCTTGTGAATAGTGAATAAGTTCAAGATGAATGACCAAATATTCTAAATGCGTTTAAAATGACATGAAAATAGCATGACCTTAAGGTAAAAAAATTCAAAATAGTCCAATGGTGCTAAAATTAGAATTTTCTAACATAGATAAGTATTTTATTTAATTTTATTGAAAAATGCGATTAGCTAATTAAGCGAGTTCCTATTGGTTTTTGCGCACAAAATTTTATATTTTATAAATTGGGAAATTCTTGAATTTTTGGAGTTCTCAAAATTTTAAATCACATTTTTAAAGTTTTAAAATTAAATAGGATTAATCATAGCCATCGGATCATTATGTGGCAAAATTATGGTCATTCGGGGATTTAATATAAAAAGTGAGCTTATGTGTGAGTGGTGTATAGGATTAACTAAATCACCTTGCTTTTTTCCCCTATGTTAAGCTTACACCACCTGTCTCTCCTCCTATCCCATTTTTCTTCATTTCTCTACCATTTCTCAAGCCTAATCTCTAGTTTAAGCACTAAAATTGATCTTCATCACTTCTAAAGCTCAAATTTGGTGTCAATTTTGCAAGAAGATAGCAAATTAGGAGAAAAAAAGGGGTTTAAAGGTTTGGTTTTTAAACCTCTAAAATTTTGTAAGCATATTTTTAAAGACCTAATTTTTTAGGTAACTAGGTATACCTAGTTTAATGGTTCTGGTGTTATTTTTGAGTTTTATGTACTGTATAATTTCTACAAATTTTCTAACAAAAATTCTATTGTGTTTTTAGACAAAGTGGTGGATAGACAAGGAAAGGGAAATTCTAAAGTGGTGGATAGACAAGGAAAGGGAAATAAGAAGGTTTGAGGTGCCTCTCGGGAAGCCAAACGATTGCTTTAGAAGTGTATTCAATAAGTATGTGTACACTTTTATGTTTGGTGCATTTTCAATAATAGGTACATTATGCTTACTATGATAGTTTAGGGATTTGGATAACCTTAAAATGATAATAAAGGTAGATTAGGGTTTATGAGATGTTAATTGAATGGAATTAATGAAAAATAGGTGAAAAATAAATCAATTGGTGTCCCCATTAGTTGAATAGTGTGTTCAAGAATGGCTTAATAGCAATTCATGATATTATGGTTGAAATTGATGTAATTAGGTGCATTTGATGTAATTGTATTGGTGCATTATGGTTAGACATAAAGAAAAAGAAATGGAAATGATGTTATAAATGGTAAATACAAGGTATGCATATGTTAGTGTGCGTAAGGGTGAGATGTTAGTGTGTGTAAAGGTGAGATGCATAATGCATGTTAGCATGATGTAACTTGCAATGTGCATTGGCATAATAGTAATTTGAGTTACATAAGTTAAGCCAAGGAATGAATGGTATAACTTGACCACCTGTGTTTTTCATGAAGAGGTAATGCTTGTGATGGATTAATGTTGTAAATGATGATGTATATATGTTATCATAAAATGATAAATAACAAAGTAATGAAAATGTATAACTAAATGATTATATGAATGGATACGGATATGTAATAATATATATAAGCCATGTAATGTATGTGTAACCAAAATAAGGATGTCAATAGTCCATATGTGTTAGACAACTTCCTAGAAAGTTTAACCGGTTAACTAGAGAGGTAGCAGCTGCTAGGGCACTTTGGTGTTAGTATCATATGGGTGCAGCCACTGTGAGGTCCATGAGGGCCACCACACACTCAGATGTTATACATTGATGATTTGATATTTCATGCGGGTGTAACCACCATAAGTGTAACGTCCACCGGTCAAGGTCTTGTGAACAGTGCTTTCGAGATCCGAGTGATGTTCTCCGTGGTGCGGGCCATCATTTCGAATTCGATGATTGGCATATTGCTCATAAAAACTTTGACAAGCCAGAAAGTGGTCAAAATGAATGAATTAAAATTTTTAGCTGAAACAATAATTCATTTTAGGGCATAAGCTTTCATTTTTGGAGATAAAAATATTTTGGGCCGGGACAACCTCAGGATCGGGAATATGCCCAAATGGCCTTAAAAACATCATAACCTGAACCTCAAAAATTCCACTGAGTATGGTGGTGAAGGAATTATAATTTTCTGAGGTCATCTGATATTATTTTTGAATATTTTATTAAGTGAGTGAATAGTACCTAAAAAGGTAATGATGGAATTTAGACCCCAAATTTCACAGGGACCTTAGTATTTTTAAATTAGGAATTTTAAAACTGAAATGAGAATTTTTGGATCACCGGGGGATATTTTACGAATTTTTGAATCTGAAAAACGGCCTAGGGTGAATAGTGATTTTTTCATTCGGTAGAATTTTGAGCTGAAATTTCACAAGGGCCTTAGTGGCAATAATTGAGAATTTTGGGGACTAGAATGGGAATTTTTTGAGGTCCTTAGAATATTTTATTAACTTTCAAAGTCAAAATGCTATGAAAATGCTTAAAAATTGATTTTAAGGCTAATTGAACCAAAACAATTGAACCAAACCACTTCATATAAATACCCCTAAGTGTGCACATGCTTCTCACATGACAAAAATTCATCTTTAACCTCCAGCCACCATGTGCCGACGCCATTGAAGGAGTTTCTTCAAGAAATTTCTTCTTTCCTCCTTCCAAAACTCCACCAAAGTTAAAGAAAATTCCATAAAATTTCTCTCTCCACCATTTTCACACCTCCTTACACCAA
>CANXYI010649903.1:0-11401 GCA_948208565.1 Hura crepitans
TTTTTCTCAAGTGGTAGCGTATTGACATAAGTATCATGTTTTGAAATGAAATGTAAGAGATTTAATTTCTGGTTTTTGTTTCTCTCTAATGATTTTTTCTATATCAAAATAACACTACCTGATCAATTTTCCTTTTAAGCCTTGAGTTCCCTTTCTCCAATTTTTATGATCTCTCTTTAATGCTATCTTATTACGCGTCCTTTTATTGCATTTTTTACAAGGTAATAATTAATAATTATTTTCTTGGATTTTTATGCACCTTAATGACTAAACGTCTAACCTTTTCTTCCGTGACTTTGAAAGTTGATATTCAACTTTGGCATAGGAACACTTTGTGATTGTAATCCTATACAATATAAAAAATATTTAGCCCAATCAAATTCGTGAATATAGAATTTTCTTTTTGAAAGAAATTAGATTCATGAATAAATGACTATCCTATATTTGCCTTAATTTCCTTAAATCATTTTGTTCCTCCTTGGTTGCTTGCTCCATAATTATGTTTTAGTTTCCCTAAATTGCTTACCTAATTCTTTTATTCAACTAAATCTTACAATTGTGCTTCAAACTATCAAAGTACCATGTATGACACCTACATTACTTGCTCCATAATTATTTTTCTTAGTCTCCCTATATGACACCTTTGTGTTGTCTGATTTCTCTACTGAAACTAACTATTAAGAGCTTGACTCATGACGCCAAATTGTTTGGCAATTGAGAAAAATTGAGAGGAAGGGAAAAAATAGATCAAGAAGTAGAAGGGGAAGAAACTTGTTTAGATGTCAATAATTATTAATAGACAGGAGCATGACTCTGAAATTTACTCCTGGTAAATCAAGCCATGGCACTCACGTGCACTCAACCTTTGAAGAAACTTTTTTGGATGCTGATAATTATTAATAGATATAGCTACTTAGTAGCTAAAGAAAATGTTCTAGTTTTTGTACTCTATTTATGTAATTCAATGAATTCTACTTGTACAATTTATTTATTAATATCAATTTTTATATTATAGCTTGTGGGTGATTGTATATTAATAAATTGTGCATTGATATCTATGCTGAGATTGATTTTCGCAAATTTAATTCAATTGTTAATTCTTAAAAGGAAAAATAGGAATTTAAGAAAAATATAATTGAAATGAAAAAATTTAAAAATACGACCTATTAGTAACCAGATATCAGTCGTTAACTTTTATAAAACAATAATTTCAATTAAAGTCAGATAATAATAGTGATTGAATTTAGGTGGGTAATTCTTTTATAAATATACTTTTTGACTTTATTATATAAAAAAGTAGCGATCGGTCAGGTTGGTCACTAGAATTTTTGAAGCAAATTTACCTAAAAAATTTGCCACCTAAAAGTTGGTCACTATTTTTTAATAAAATTATTAATGAAATTGTTAATTACTGATTTTTTTGTCACTAAAATGCAAAAATGATTAGAACAAATTCATCTTTAGTGACCAATTTTTATTGTGTAATCGGTTACTAAATCTTAGTTACCGATAACATTCAGTCTCTAAATTCATAATGACTAGAGTTTTAGCAACAGAACTGAATCGGTCACTAAAAGGCAAAAATCCATCGTTGTATATTGTAAGTGACCAAATTTTACTTTTTAGTGACTAATTGGGTCGGATGTTAAATTACTTAATTTTGGTAGTGTTTAAAAAAATAAAAACCATTAAAAGATATAGTTGTAATCATAATGGTGTCATCAAGTATTGGCAATGGTCACTAGAATATGACAGTTCTATGGTTGATCCTTCAGCTTGTTTTTTTAGTAAATGTTGCTTTTAGAGGCATCATTGTCAATTATCTTCCAAGATTTGATGGTGAACTTCCAATTATGCTTGAAACTAGCTATGTGTTATTATTTCATTATTAATTCTTATTTAACTTGAATTTATGATCAACTTTAATTTTGAATGTCTGAATATTGATATATAATAGTGGGGTCAATGGAGACACTTTATTATTTCATAGAATCTAAAGGAAACTCAAAGAAAGATCCTCTAATACTTTGGTGTAGTGGTGGAATTGGTGGGAATGTTTTATTATCTGTGATGTCAACTTAGATTTTGACTTAAACATGGAAAATTTTCAATTTGACTTAATTAGGTCTATAATAAGATTTAAAATAAAAAATTTCTAATAAATAAAAGAAAAAGTTAAAGTACATAATATTTTAAAAGTTATGGGAAAATGTGAGGCACTTAATAATAAATATTAAAATATAAGACTTTCATGTGATAAAAAGAAAGTATAGATAAAATAGGAAAAACTTTATTTTGATAATATTGATTTTTCAATTTTGATTTATCAAGTGAAAGGATAATCCAATCTTATTGATAAAAAGTGAAAAATTTAATCTTAAATGAAAAAAAAATTAAAACACAAGTGGAGTTTCTTATGTTGAATCTTTCCTTGCAATAAGGATTGAGATTGTCTGCCTTCTTTTAAAATATATATAAAAATGAGTAATTTTCACCCATGACTACTGAACTTTTAGCATATATTTAAGTAGTTTTTGAACTTTAATTTGTATCTCAAAACTCCCTCATCTTTGAGAATAGTATTCAAAAAATCTCTCGCACTGGCTATTGTTGGTAAAAGCACAAAAATTGCATGCATGGTCTTCGAATTTTGTTTTGAATATCCATTTAGTCCTTAAACTTTATGTTGACTCCAAAATTAGGTAAAGGTCATAAACCCAGTCCTTTGAAAGGACAAAAAGGCCTTGAAGAATATGGTGATTCTTGAAAAAATACCCATAAAAATTGGAGGACAAATAGAGAGTTCAAACTCTAATAGCCAATTAAGGTTATCATTATTAAAAATTTAGAAAAATGAGGTAAATAGACTCATTGAGCACTATAATACCACAAAGTGTTTCAAAAGCACACCCGAAGCTAGATAAGCTCTAGCAAGAGAGGTAGCAAAATTGTTAAATAAAAGATTTGATGCACTTGAAAAAAGTACAGGCTAAGAAAACTTGAGGAATCTAGAAGAGAGGATCCAGAAAAAATGGTGGAGAAATTAAGATAAGAAAAGATGGTTCCTTTTATTTTAGATCCTGAAAAGAAAGTTGCTAATTTAGATAATTTCAATTTAACTCAAGACCTTAGAAAATCTTTAGGTCTGGTAGATGAAACTCTAATGCACATCGATGATAGAACTTTTAATGAGATTCTAGCTACGAAAAGGGTTTTATACAAACCCAACTATCCTCGTAAGATGAAAGAATAATTCATACCTAAAGAAAGCCAGCTGAGGCCAGTGATAAGCCCTGCAGCTTTTCTCAATCTAGATTATGAAGAGAAAACATCTAAGAGGATAGATGAGTGGGTTACTATGATAAAGTTTGTCATAAAGTTGAGATGCTTTACCCTAAAATATGTTTATGAACTTTTCAAAACAACCATGGTAGGAAATGCACAGATGTATTGGACTATGTTAGTAGAAAATGGCAAAATAATAGATGAAATAGATAAACAATTGCTAACAGATGGCGTGATTGGTATGGTAGTAGATGTCTTGAAAAGAGAATTTTATGGATTTTCATTGTCAATGAAATCCCTAAAGAAAGAGCAATCTCTGCAAATTTGTGATATGTGTTATTTTGAGAATTATACATGTGAATTCCAAAAACATTATTACAATCTCGATTTTTCAATGCAAAATTACATGTCATAAATATTTTTTTGCTAAGCTTCTAAAGCCATGGCCTAAAGTAGCTAAAATAGCCTATCAACTACTCCTAAATGAAGATAAAGTGATAGATGGTCTAGGAGGAAAGATATAGGCGGTAAAATATGCCATGAGAAAGGCATGTACTGAGCTCTAAGTAAGGCAAAATGCAAAATGTTTTCTTTATTCGAATAAAAGCTATTGTTCTCAAATTTAATGTCCTAAAATGTATGGTTGTAACACCCTTATGCCTAATCGGTAGCCAGTTCAGATATGAGGTGTGACATGTCCAATTTGACCATTATTTAGACTATTTATTTAATTATCTCAATTTACATTCTAATTAGGGATTTCTTTAGGTATTTTACACTAGTTGCTTGATCAAGCTACATAAGTATGGCCATGACAATTTTATTATTATTAGAGAGCTAGTTCAATCACTATCTTTTTATCATGTCATTTGTATCCTTATTTAATTGCTATAATGTACCCATTTTTTTTATTATCTTAACTCACTTGTTATTTATTCCCTTTAATAACATGTATCATATAAAAACATCATGTGTATGAAAAAATTTATAATCTTAATTATGCTTAAGTTACTCTCTAATATTAATGTTATTAACTTTTTCGATCATTAGTAAGATAATATACAATTACTATTTCCAAGTATATATTCTACACAACTATTCGTATTAGACATGCCAAACACAATCGAATGCTGGTGATGGATACATTTATCAAATTGTTAACCCCTGATTCCCGTTGTATGCTAGGACTCGATCCATTGCCTCACCCACCTCGATTAAAACCTACGCATTAGCAAAAGCCAGTGTGTTGAGAAGGGTTGCTCAATAGCGTATTCACTACTTATGAATTCATTTTTTTTTCAACGTTTTCTCTTATTTCTAATTGAAAATTATATCCAAAATGTTATTATATTCCTCTTACTAATGCTTATGTCTTCAACTACTTTGTCTTATTTTTCCAGTGATTTAATTCTTTCCTAGTTACTATTTTCTTCTAATCGACTTTTTGTGCATTTTCATTCTCATGTCTTGACCTTTCTATTACTTTCACTTTATTTCTAATGTTTTAACTTATATAGAAATTCACCCCTTAACAATTACTATTCATATGTCTTAGTTTCTGCATATTGCCTCATATATGATGTAACTACATATAATTTGATTTCATTTACTTAATGCTAGTATATTCATGTTAATTATCATCTCAACTTGTTTATAACATTGTATTCAATTTATGTAATTATAATTTTACTATTTATCCCATAATTAGTATTCCTTTAAATGCATTCCAATTACTTACTTATTCAGCCCACATTTGAAGGACATTGATCCAATGCTGGATAACAGGATCCATCGATTATGCAGTAATCTACATTTTAGACATACTTTATTGCTGTACCAGTGTTATACATAAGTGTGTGCAGTGGCCCCACTGGACTTACCCTACTGTTGCACTAGTGTTAAATTAATGGGTTTGCAATGGCCCTCTTAGACTTAAACTACGGTTGCAACTGCGTTAAGAATGTACAGTGGCCTTGTTAAACCTTCTTGCAGTTGCACTCATATTATGTATATGTGCAGTGGTTCTGTTGGACCTTCTTACGATTGTACCCATGTTAAGAAAATGATATCACATTATTCTAGCAGCTGCTAAAATTTTCTAGTTAACCAGTCAACCTATTTAGTAGGTTGTCTAACTCTTATGGGCTTTCCTTATTTCTCATTATGTTTCTCTTTCCATTTATTCCAATCTATTTAATCATCACTTTCCATTCATTTTAATGCAATTTAAGTATCATCACAAGTTGAACCATGTTCATAATACCTTTTAGCATCATATTTCAATCATATGAATGTATGAATAAAGCTTTCATAAATCATCATCATAGCATGTTTATTTATACCTATTATGACCACATTCATATATTTGAATTCATATTGTATTGATTTATTCGTAACTTATACCATTATTATGTTTTGTCACTTATATCCCATGAATTGGAGTTTTTCAGTTCACTTAGTTATCCATGAGGCTTTCAATTTAATCTTGTATTATTACTCTTTATTTTATCACATATTATTTATACACAATCTATTACTTCAAATATAAATTTTCATACTTTGTTAATGTCTTTAATTTCTTATGCTATTAACTATTTATTCCTACTATTTATAATGCCCTCAAATATTCCTTTTGTAATCTTCCTTTACTTTTAATTTACTTATCATCCTTTTTTATCTTTTATTATTTTTAAAATTTTAAAATAATAATTTGTGACAATTTTATACTTTATTTCAATTAATTTAGTACACATAAATTCTTTTCTTGTACAATAATTATTACCTTAACTCTTATTAATTAATTTCATATACTCTATTTTCCTTAATTCCCCCAAATATAATCCACTTAATTTATTGTATTTCTTTCCATTGATATTAACATTATTGTTATGCACAATTCCTTTTTTTTTTTATATACATATATGTATTATATTCCCATTTATTCCTACATAATTAATTTATTTTATTTACATACATTTACTTATACACATATAATTATATTTTTATGTATCTAATCCTTCAAGGTATTCAATACATATTAAATAATTTCATGATTAATTCCAATTACCTACAATTTACTTATATTATTTTTCCTATTTAACTTAATAATTTTTTAAGTATTCTTTTTTTTAACCATATTATTACTTCAATCAATTATTTTCATAACAATTATTCATTTCCATATTTTTCTATTTCATGTCATATATGTATATCCTATTTCTTATTATGTACATTACATCATTTTCTTGATTATGTAATAAATTTCCTTAGGTTTTAATTTAGATATGCCTGTTTTAGTTATTTGTTATCCATTTCTATTTATATATCATAATATACTTAATCATCACTTTAATGTATAAATCAACATGTAAATATTAATTATTCTCTATATTATATTTCAGCCTGAAGGAGGATTTATGCCACATTCATAAACTTTATAATTTCAATAATCTTAACATCATTTCCTAAGTTATATTCATGATCCCATACATTAGTTTTAATGAGAACACTAAATTATACTAGTTAAGCAATTTCTATAATGTATATCAACTTAAAAAATTCATAAATAATAAATACACATACCTTTCAAGCTTAAGTCCATTTAAGCTTGCTTCTCTCTTCTTCAATTCCACTTCATCACCATTCCATCTCACAATTCTCACCATGTTCATAATTGATTTCTTCACATAAAAGTTATTAAAATATTATTACATATAAAACTTCAATATATAATTCCATAAATCTATTTTACACCTCAAATAATCTCATAAAATTTACTTGGTCTAGGATCAACTTACTAACTTTGGAGTGACCAAAAACATCTATCTTTCACCTCTTTCCATCCATTAAAATTCATCTCTTTCTAACCAATTTGAAGGGCTAAGGTGTTAGGCTAAAAGAGTGATATTTCTTGTGTATTATTTAGTGATTATTTGATATTATGTAGATGAAAGAAATGGCAAAGGGAAGGGGAGGAAAATTCATCTAAAAGAAGGGTGGAGGAGAGAGGATGTTGGCTGAAAGTAAAGTGGATAAATAATTATTATTTACCTATTTATATGTGGCATGGATGGCTAGAATTAAAAGTTAATATATACACATGGATAGCTAGGATTTTTCCATGTGTACTATTCCTTAAAATTATCATTAAATAATTTTCACCTCATTAATTCCACCTCCCATTTGGATAGCCAAGATTTATTATGTTACTATTTAATCCAATGGCTAAGAATACTCCATACACAAATATTCCACCATTTTTTCTTAAATATATGTATTTAATTGAATTTATTTCCTTAATTTTTCCAATAGCTCTCATGTTCAAAAAATTTCAACACTATGATTTTTAGATTCCTTTGAATGTTTTACCATTAATATGTGCCACTTTCAAAATTTTCTAATCACATTTTTTAATTTTTTCATTTAGCTCTGAATGGTTTACTATTCATATTGCACCGTAATCTAGATTTTATTTTCAATTTTTAACCCCTTATACGACCTCAAATACTCCTAAAATTTCACCACAATATGTTTCATAGTTAATATGAATTTTTGGTTGGTTAACTCCATTCGACCCGAGAATACTATTCACGACTCAATTGTCACTATTCACTAAGGCTTGCTCCTGAATCTCATTTTTCTCATCATTACCAAGAAACATGTCACTTCTCATTACTCCTATATGTCTCTCTCATCCTTTTAACCATAAATAATGAATTTTCCATTTTACCCTTGGCCTTTCAACAAAATTATCATTTTGCCATTTGGTCATTTTTCGCTTTATTGTTCATGCCAATTGACTCTACTCAATTTGAATGTCCATTTCACTTTCCACTTTTTCTTCTAATTTCCATTCTAACCTTATGAAAAACTGGACCGAAAGTTAAGGGTTGACAATAGTTGTTCATCTAAACATGATAATCAATCGATGATAAGATATTCTTCAAAGAAAAAAAAGTAATATTTAGAAGAGAAAGAAATGAAAGGAAGAGGTCAAATAAACCTTCTAGGTTTATCAGGAAAAAGTCAAACTTTAGAGAAAGAATAGAAAAGAGGCCTTCAACAAAAAATATGGAAAAGAACCCAAATGCCTTAAAGAAAACCTCTAAGCTATTGTTCATGCTACTAGATTTATAGCGCAAAAAGTCACAAGGCTGATTTTTGTGCTCACAAGAATAAGTGAAAAGAAAACCTAAGAAAAATTTTCTTCGAAAATGAGAGTCTAGTATATGAGCCTATATATGAGGAAGACCTATTTGATATAGACTATAGAATATATTCAATCTATGCAGTAGTGTCTAAATATGAAATTGACATAGATGAATCGACTTTTGAGCTAGCAAATAGCACTAGACACACCAGCTTTTGTATTTATAAATACCTTTCAACACTCTATTGCTAAGAAATTAGAGTTTCCTTATACAAGTTCTAAAAACCTTTCGAAGAAAATTTTGTTACCATATACCGTCATAGTCTCTAAAATGGTTTGGGAGAAGGAGTACTATTGTATAGCACATAAAATCCTTCATACCTTCAAGATGTCTTTGGTGACAGAAGTGGAGCAAAGCTGAAGCTTTTGCAAAAGCTTGGTGGACCTTGATTCATGAGTAAGGTACATGTTTTTGTCATAAGTGATGCTTATTCACTTAGTGCATTGGCACAAAAATTAAATGAGTAAAAATACTAAACGTGTTGTGCAAAAATAGTGCTTAATACATTTTACTAATATGAATGAAGTGTTGTATTTTAAAAAGGAAACTAGTGTCTAGTGGTCGAAAAATTATTGAAATACATATAACTAATCATAACAAACATTGTGATTATAGGAAGTATACAAGGACTTTAGCTTTATTTAATGTTATTATCATATTTTTAGATCACTTGTTAATAGAAAATACTTTTTAACGTCCTAAAATTGTCAGTTCCCTGATTGTCTACATCTAGATCGAGTGGACAAGGATCCAACAATAGGATTGTTAAATACTATTGCTGATCATATTAATTCTCCACATGAGTCATTTAAAAAATTTACTACATCTATGGCAAAGGTTTCAAACCATTTAGAAGAATTGGCTTTGAGGCAAAGTGAGTCTCAATAATAAATAACCATTTGGTTTTATTATTAGCTCTTGGTAACAAAATAAGTATGAGAAGCTGACAGAAGTAAGAAACTTAATATTTCACTCTAAAAAATAACTTGAAATCCTCGAGTAGCTCAATGATTTTGCCCAGAAAAATTTAAAAATTATTCTAAAATATTCTGGTGTAGAGCAGACTCATATTAGTGGTATCAGAGTTAGAAGTTTTGAAAGTGAAATGATATTTTTAGGATGTGACTAAAAAGAAAAAGAAGTTTAGAGTGTCAAAAAAAGAAAGGTAACCTATTATAGCAAGTCACGGGGAGTTTATAGGTAAAAAATTCTAAGTTTGAGGACTTTCTAAGTAAGAAGTAAAGTTGGGACAAAGTAGGTAAAAAGCATATAGTTAATGGACGGTTGGTGCAAATTACTTTTTTATATCCAATTCACATTTAAGGATTTTTTTCTCTTTAAATGGTTATTTTCCAAAATTTAAGAAAAAATTATTACATTTTTTATTTTAATATTTTAAATGTATTTATCTCTTTTACTATTATATAGAATCCAAAGGAAACTCATAGAAAGACTTTCTAATGCTTTGGTAAATTGATGGCTTTTCAATGGTCGTATTAGGGTTCTTTGTTTTTTTTAGAAACAATTAAAAAGATGAGAAAAATTAGGAAAGGGATGAGAGAGGTAAGGGGATGAGTAGGAGTGTTCACGGTTAATCGGTGAATATGTCTAAAACCGAATTGATTTTTGGATTAATCAAATTGATATTTATGGTATATTATTTTTATTTTTAAAAGCCAGTGGATAGTCGTTAGTCAACGGTTAACTGGTTTGTATAACATTAATATTTTATATTTTATACTTAAAAGATATTTTATTTTATAAATATTATGATACATTTGTTTCTAAAATATTGTAATGCATATTTTTAGTAAATAAATATAAAACTATCTTCTTAAATCAATTATATATACTTTGATAGGTGTATAATAGGCACATTATTATTAATTTCATGATGAAAACATCTAATTCAATACATCAACTTTATTTTTCTTCTTATTTTTTATTTTGGGTATTATATTTAATTTGTAATTTTATTTTCAAATACTTTTAACCATTTGAAAAAGAGTTTTATAATTTGTATAATTTTATTATATTTATATGTTAAAAGTTTTAACAAGTTTAATAGATAATCGAAAAATCGATTTGAAAAAATTGGTTAAAAATCAAAATTAATAAAATGGTTAACCGAAATTAATGCGCTGATTAATAAAATTATTAATAGACCGATTAACTAGTCCATGAATAGCTAGGGATGTGAAGAAGGGGAGAAAAAAAAGGAGTGGATTTCCATTTATTACATTAATCTTATTCATTTTTATCTTTTAATCCATAGGGTAAATTTCACCCATAACCATCAAACTTTCAGCGCATATCTAAGTAGTGCCCGATCTTCAATTTCTATCTAAAAAGTCTCTCATCTTTGAGAATAGTATCTAAAAGATCCTTGATACAGACTTCAGTCAATAAAAGCGCTAAAATAGCATGTGCAGTCCTTGAACTTTGTTTCGCATATCTATTTACTCCCTAATCTTTTAATTGACCCAAAATTAGGTGAAGGTTATTAAACCTGGTTCTATGAAAAGACAAAAAGGTCTTGAAGAATCCAGTGATTCTTAAAAAATACCCATATAAAAAATGGAAGGGCAAGCAGAGAGTTCAAACTCTAATAACCAATCAAGGTTATCATCATAAAAAGTTTGGAAGATAAGGTAAATAGGCTCTTTGAGCATTATCATGCCATAAAAAGTGTCAAAAGTACACTAAAAGCTAGACATGCTATAGCAAGTGAGGTAGGAAAATTAGCAAATAAAAGACTTGATGCGATTTAGAGAGAGCATAGGCTAAAAAATCCTAAGGAATCTAGAAAAAATGGTAGAGAAATTAAGAAAAGAAAAAATGGTTCTTTTTATTTTATATCCTAAAAAGAAAGCTGCCAATTTGAAAAATTCCAATTTGGCTTAAGA
>CANXYI010650072.1:0-18322 GCA_948208565.1 Hura crepitans
TAAGAGAGTGGCTTTTATTAAAATACATTTTTTGTGACTTTTGATTAGGAAAAACTCAAATCCATTTTATTATGAAAAAACTAATTAATTAGTATAGAAAACCATTTTCAGTGAAGTTATGCATTGGCATAAAAAATAAGCTATTAACTACCTATTACAACCTAAAATAATCCAAAAGATATAATATGTACAAAACCAAAGGAAATAAAATAGAACACTTAATTGGTCCTACGTATACAACGTTAAATCCATAGAGACCCTGTGTAACTCTCGTAAAAGTCTGCCTGAACTACCACTTGTAAGGGTTATTACAATCATCCAGACCTCCACTCCAGTGAGAAGGATCACTTACATACAACTCAAAGGAAAAGATTAATGATACCAAATAAAGATTCATAAGGATTGACAAAAAGGACAAGAAATACAAATACATGTGCAAACTAGAAAATCAAAGTATACATTCGTACAAACTATGTTCCTCATAAGAGGGAGTCTATGCAGACTTCATAGATAGAATAAACAAGAATAAAACAAGCTTATCCATATGGACTACATTACTTATGAGAGTGAGACGTACAGACTTTACAACAGTTCTAACATAATATACATATAAGAGAATAGAATCACTACACATTAAAATATCATACAAGCATATTAAGTTGGTAAATAGAATTTATGAAAATATAATGCATAAGACAAATAAAATATTATCATTGAACATAAGTCTATGTGGATGACATGTCATACACATATCAAGAATGTAAGTTCGTGCGGATAATGTCATGTTTATAGATATGTTCGTGCGATTAGGATAAAAATAACAAAATGTTCATAACATGAAAAAAATCAATTATACAAGAAAGAACAACTTAAAATGATGACCTACTCCTATGATCAAAGTTGGGATTGCATAGAATTACCTCACTTGAGATCAATCCTCATAGATCATGGGTCTAGGAAAATAGCATCAATATGTAAAGTGAGAGGCCTCAGATTTACCTTGTGATTAAGCTCTTGAACAAATGGCAAAAGGTTGGAGTTTAAAAGAAAATAATTTTTAGTAAATGGCTAAAAAGACTAGTAGAGTAAATCCTTTTTGGAGTTATTGCCTAAACTCATGGAAAGGGTTTTCTCGAAATGCTTTAGAACACTGTTCTTTAGAAAAGCTTCCTAAGATTCCTCCTCCCCCTTTTCTCACCCTAAAAAGGGTATTTAAAGCCTCTAGGGTGCAGATATCCCATTCAAAGGTGATAGAGTCCTTCCAGGAGTATGATTCATCATTTAGATAAGGAACCCATGCTTCTGTAAGATTATGTTGGCAAGTTTATACAGACCCTAACAATTAAGTCCATACAAACCTTGGTGGTATGCTTTTCTACCAGTCTATGGGCTTTGGGCCAGGTCTTAAGCTAGGTTTGAGTTAGTCCATATGGACATTGGCCTAGGTTTATCTATGCAGATCATAGGCCTTGGGCTTAATAGAAAGGATTGGGCTAGTACAGACCTAAGTGGTTTATGTCCGTTCGGACTTTATCTCATAGGCTGAAATAGGTCTATGTGGATCGACTTCTAAGGGTTAGTGCCATTGCTTAAGAGCATGTCTCTAGTTATCATTATGGGCTAAAAGGTGAGGCATCTACAAACATGTATGTGTGTAATTATAAACTTCTATTACAGCTATGATTGTTAAATATGATGTGATTGTTGTGAATGTAATGTTAATGGTTTTGATAGATTACAAGGATCAGAAAGATCTCGTACTGTGGATTGAGATTGAGATTATTTAAAAGTGTTATTTTTAGCAGGTTTTATTTTTGGCTAGGTCATCATGCAGCCATTATGCTTCTGAATTTTTGTTAAACTGAAATCGGAGTACGTGTGCATGGATTTATGTACATAATTTGATTAAGTGCATTTTTAGTTATAATAACTAACTAATTAAATGGTTTTAAGAAGATAAAAATAAAATTAAATAAGATAATGAAATGAGTCAAGTCATGTTTGTTAGTGTATCATCTCTTATTCAAGTTCAACTATCGGATCGGGTGAGGGGTGCCATAGTATGTGGGTCAAGCATAATTAAAGAATTGTTATGTTGATAAGAGAACCCTAAAATGCATTGGAATTATTTAATTAAAGGGCAAATTTCTTGAGAACTAAAGTAGAAAAAATGATATGATGAATCCCAAAAGCGAGTAGTAGCTTTTAGGAATGGCATATCCAGCTTAATAAAGGCTAGAAATCTCAAACTAGCTAAGCCCATAGGTTTAAGCATATTCCAATCATCATTAGATATATTACTAATGGAAAGAAGTAAGAGATTGAGAAATTAAGAAGACATGGTCAAAGTTGCTCTAAGGAAAGAGAAAGGATGATTAAATTAAGTTGAGATACATTGCAAAAAGACATACTAATATTTATATAGTACTCTAAATAATGAAAATATGATTAGATTTAGATTAGGAAAAGAGAATCATGAAATCCAAATTAGAGTCAAAATTGCAAGTAATAGTCACACAATTATTCCCTATCCCATGAAACAATCACATAACTTTGCCTAACACCCGTGCAGATGTATAAACTATCACATAGAGGGTATCTTAGCCAAAATAGAAGATGTATGGCCTATGGACAATTAGAACGGCAAGATTGTTAAAGAAAGTGTCTTCTTAATGAAATTAAACAATACTTGTAATACTAGAGTTGAAATTAGCCAAGAATTGGTCAGAATAAGAAAAGAAATTATAAAGCAAGAGAAGTTCATATATAAATGGTTAATAAATATCAATATTGTTCACCAATTTGACAAAAAAGAATAGATAAAGCCTATAAACTAGTAAATTGACTAGAAGAAACTAAAGCATTATCCTTTAAATTAGAAGCTTGAACAGATCCACCTCTTTATGTTTAACCTCATGCTTTCTAAGCTGGCGAGCATATGCCTCTAGCTCAGCTTTCTAATCATCATACATTTGTCTCTTATGAGATAGCCACCTCTCGAGGCATTTAATCATCTACCTCTATTCTTAAATAACATCTTAAAAGTGAAATTGAAAGCATATGAAAAATTGTATTAAGTTTTAGTAACATTACATGCATATATATAAGATAGGAATCACATACACTGATTTATGAGTCTATGTCATAAGCTTGCTCTTTAAACTAACTATGAGTCAATTTGCATCCTCTAAAGACTTTTTCAAACACTTCAAGCATTAAATAGAAAGGTCAAACCTAAAGTATTTAAAAGAAGCTAAAAATACATGAGAAACAAACTTAACCAGCTAGCTATAGTAGGAGTGAATAAGGTACTCAAATGAGGAACTTCCATAATGCCTCTACACAAGGCTCTTTTATGGTCATAAAAATTGAAATAAGGATTAGGCCTCAAGGATTAGTTACATAATACTCTTTTAATTGAAGATGGGCTAATAGTAGGATGTGAAGATAAACTCTCCTCCTGAACAAATGTAGTGGCAAGTTGATATTCAAAAGAAAGCTAATGATTAAGGAAGAATGGAAACAAAATAAAAAGAAAAAAAAGTTTAAGTTTTAGAATTACTCATGTAATAGAGATTGTAGAAAAGGCATGCACTTTTTTTAGGAAAACACTCTTAACAAAAGCAGTATAATTGGCTTTTTGATCAACTAAAGTCTCAACTTGAACACTAGTCCTCCCCTACTCAACTAACTTAGTAGGAAGGACAAAAGTGCTCAAACAAGACTCTATAAGATCCTTAGGGAAAGGCCTAAAGTGGGAACTTGTGTGCCATTTTAATACCCTCTCTCTAAAATACTAGCACCTGAAAAGACCCTGCAAGAGGTATCTCTACTTAATATGGGGAAGAGAAAACCTTATAATATGACTCCATCTAGCTATGTCTAAACCCACTAGCACTGGTCAACCTACAGTCATAAAATATGAGTTATGATTGGATAAGAATTAAGAAGGATACAAGAAATATGGGTATAAAAGAAATTCTCATATTATTCTTTAAATCATTAAGGAAAGTCATACAGGAATGCACTTTATGTTCTCTCCTGATTAAGGAAGAATTCCACCTTGAGAGTTTAGAGAACTCATTCTCAAGAATAATAGCTAAAGTAGGATAAAAGACGATGTCTCTCTCATAGGCCTAAACCTTTCAAGATAAAAATAGGAAAGAATAAGAAGAAATGGAATGGAAAAGATAAACAAAGGAAGAATAAGAAATTCATACTTCATTAATCATTACAAAATTTAATGTGTCTTTATGACGGTTCTACAGCTCTTGTCATGGCCCATATATAGCACACCTAAAGCTGAAGATGCCATCTAAGTCTTTGAGAGCTAAAAGGAAAGGGCTCTCAATAATATCTCAGTATTAACAAATAATGCACACTTATAAAGTAATAAAATGAACCCCCTCGCAACTTGATAAATCTCTATCTCTATGAAAGGATCCTTAAGAGTAGCTTTGGTCCAATGCTTGATGATGAAAGAGTAATAAATGCTACTATTACCTTTTATTTTTTAGCATAATCTATGTAAAGTAGTGATAAAGTCCCATTGGATGCTAGGATAGAATAAGCAATCATCAAAAGTGATCCTTCGACCACTACATGGAATACTTATGGTCGTAATAAAATCCATAGGACTAATAATATCCTCTCTATGTAGTAAATGAAAGGTGTGAGTAGTCAAACCACCTTTTGACCAGTGCTCTATAGATGCACATATCCCCTCTCTTAACAATCTATGGTAGAGTAAAAAGGAGTGAAGAAAATATGGTAGAATGAACTCTATCTTTCACTAACCAAGGAAGAATCTTAAAGAAAAAAGTGGCACCCAAGAGATTTTTGACCTTCTTATAGTTATCAATGCCTTAAAATGATGAAAAGAGAAGAAACATAAGCCAAGAGGAAGTATAAAATAAAAGTTAAATAGCAAAATGTGCATAAAATTAGCAAAATGCTCATGCAATATATGGAAGCATCATGCACTAGTCATATCTTATGTAAAACATCAGCACAATTGTACATACCATCATGTGATGGTAGCAAACACCTACACAGATGTTTTGACTTAAGCAGAGCAATTACTAGTACACCTTTTCATATTTTCTTAATCTAAATTTGAAAATCCAAAGCCTAAACAAGCCTAATTGGCATGGGTTTTTGGTTATATGATTGATTCCAGTGATTTTAGCCTAAATCTCAAGTTGTTCTTGGAAATAAGAGAAAAAAGGGAAAGATCAAATATAATACACTTACATGCTCTATAGCTGATGAAGAAACATGTGAGGGTAAATCCCACAATATGTCAACACTATCCTAAAAAATATGAGCTCTTTAAAAAGGCTTCACTTGGACTAGACTGAGAAAGTTAAAAAAGCTTAAGGAAAAAAGAAAGCTTTAGTTTTCTATAAAAGATAAAGAGAATAAGGAAATTAAAAAGGAAATAAAGCTTTTACCCTTATATAGCTCGAAGCTCAAAATTACCAAGATGGATATATGAGTCTAAAATAAAGTCAATAACAATACTATACAAATAATTTTAAAGATATATTCTCAATATTTAAAAAATGTGAAAGTACCAAAATACCCTTCAAGTCACAAGCACAAGTCATAAGTCACAGACACAAGTCATAGCCATAAGACAAATACAAGTCACAATCACTACTCATAGCTTCATGACATAGGACAAAACATCAAGAAAGTCATAACTCTGAGATGTAGATAAAACATTAAGACAATCATAACTATAAAATGTCAAAAAATTCACAAATGTTAAGATTCCAGGTAAGTATCTCTTGTCTCACACATGCATTGTATCGAAGCCTTTAATAAAATCTACATCACATTAGCATGATTTGCAAATTTCATTAAAAGAGAGGCAACTGTAATCACAAGCTTTTAAGTCCCATAAGCCTAATGATGATAACTAGAGATACAAGTCAAATAAATGAATGTTTTATCAAAAAGAATACTAAAAGAGTGGAAAATCTTCCTTTAGGTTAAAAGGGTCAAAATGGGATAAGGATTGTCCATGAGATTTAGAAATAATCCTAATAAAGATAAAATGATAAATGAGAGTGAGTGGACCCCACTTATAAGTCACAAAGAATATTAAAATCTCTATTTTACAAGAAAACCATTGTGTGGTAGTTCCTACACCTGCATAACGGTTTCTTTAATTACACGACTATTATGACTAGTTGTAAGATAGTTTTCTCTAGAGTTTGATAAGCATGATAAAATTATGTTCTAACTCAAACACCTAGTCTCTAGAAGCTAAAAATTTAAATAAAATCAAACTGAAGTCATTCTAATTGACTTGAACATAAGTAGATTGAAAAAGAGAGTAAACTCCCTATAATCAACACTTATAAATACCCTTCAATGTCAAGTGTTCACTATCAAGTATTCTGCTTACAATTCAAGAGATTGCTCAAACTACATATTTTCTTGAGTTTTTTTATAGCTTTAACTATGCTTTTGAAAAGTTAAACAATATTTGACTCATTTAAAATATTGTGGAAATTTAAAAATTGTTAGAGAGAGATCATTTTATCTTTATAAGGAGATCTTCCACAAATTTGGTATTCTTTCGCAGTAAATTGTTTGAGAGCTTGAAGTTTCATTATTAGTAAGCCTTGAGCCATAACTTGTTTTATTCATCACTAAAAGCATACTTTTATCATATATGTAGAATTAGAGCATCTTAATAATATTTTCTCATAAAATATAGTTTTTATCTTAATTTTTCATAAAAATTCATTTTCAATTTTTGTTCTAATGATTCTACATAGAAGTTATTTAAATCATATTTTTGAATCATAAACATGTTTTCCAGCTCATATAGGCATAATGGCATGATTATATGAGAATTATATTGCATATTGAAGTGGTTAAATTGATCAAAATTCCATATCATGTTTTATTATGAATTTATAGTATATTTTATCGTAATTATATTATTTATCTACTTGTTGTAGATCCTAGGAAATTGTATTTTACATTAAAAAGCATGTTTTCACTAGTTAATACAGAGAATGCACACTAATTATTGATGTAATGATTATTAAGTGTGTGAGCTGGATAAGCTCATGAAAAAAGAATTGTTAAAAGTTACCATTACATGCAGAATAAGAACTTTTGCCAAAGTTATAGAGAAACTCAAGAAAATACTCGATTTGAGTAGTCTATTAAATTGTATACAAAAGCCTTAATATCATTGAATGATCAATGGGAAAAAATTGAAGGCTATTTATAAGTGTTAATTCTAAGGACTTTCACTCTCTTTTTCCATGTGAATTATAGGATTCTAGAGATTAGGTGTTTAGGTTAAAACACAATTTTATTGCACTTATCAAATTTTAGAAAGAATTATTGCATAGTTGTTTGATATAGTCATGTGGTTGTTCATAAGGGTCGTGCAATGGTTCTCCTGCCTAATAGAGGTTTTGATGGTTGTTATGACTTATAAGTAAGGTCCTCTCACTCTTATTTCCCATTTTGTCACTATTGGGGAGTATTTCTAAATCATATGAATAATCTTTATCCCATTTTGACCCTTTTTTTCTCCCTAAGTGACAAAATGACTATTTTACCCCTAAATGAAACTTTTTTATTCTTTTAGTATTCCTTTCCATAAAATATCCATATGCTTCACTTGTATCTCTGGTTATCATTATCGAGCTTATGGGACTCAGAAGCCAGTGCTTATAGTTGCCCCTTTTTTAATAAAATTTGTGAAACATGCTTATGTGGTGCAGATTTTATTAAAGATTTTGATGTAGTGTATATGTGAGATGATAAATATTTTTTAGTGCCTTAGAGTTGAGATTATTTTGATGTTTTGTCTTATATCTCAAAAAACAAGTAATTTGATGTTTTATCCTACATCTCAAAACTGTGACTATGTTGACATTTTGTCTAATGTCTCAGAATTGAGATTATTTTGGCATTTTTTCCTACATCTCAAAACTATAAACTGTGACTTGTGACTTATAACTATAGGTTAAGTCTTAGAACATGGGTTGAAGGACCTTGTGTCATGATGATTTGGGTGCCTAGATCTTTGATTACCTTAGAATATTTCTTCTTTTTCTACTTGAAGGGTATTTAGGTACGTTTTATATTCTTGAGATAATGAGATCAAATCTTTAAAAACCCTCTATATAATATTGCTATGGGCTTTATTCAAGATCTATACATTTATTTTGATAATTTTGAGTTTTAGGCTACATAAAAGCGATGGTTTCATTTCCTTTTTCTCATTTTATCAACTTTTTTGGCAAGCTAAAGTTTCCTTTTTAGCTTAGTTTTCTTAACTTCCAATGGCATGAACCCTAAACCATCCTAGTTTTGACTTTTAAGGCTCACTAGTTCGAACGAAGCCTTTTAGGAGAGCTCATATTTTTTAGGACAGTGTTGACATATTATAGGATATACCTTCACTCATGTCTTCATCGGCTATAGAACACATAAGTAGATTCTATTCCAATCTCTTCTTCTTTTAGCCTTATTTCCAAAGATAATATGTTAGGCTAAATTTATCAAAATAAATCATATAATTAAGATCCTAGATCAATTAGACTTATTTAGGCTTTAAATTTTTGAATTTATGTTGAAAAAATTCGAAAAGTTAGGCTCCTAATCACTTTGCTTATGTTGAAACATCCACACAACTATTTGTTACCATTAGCAATGGTATGTATAGTCTAATGGATATTTGGTGCAACTCATAACCATCCCATGATGATTCTATGTACTACATGGGTATTTGCTATGATTGTATGACTGTTATGCACATTTTGCTATTCAACCTCCATTTTTGCTTCCTTTTGATTTGTTTTTTCTTCTTCTCTCATCATTGTAGGGTATTGTTGACTACAAGAAGGTAGAGAATCTCTTGAGTGTCACTTCTTTCTTTAAGATACTTCCTTAATCAGTGAAAGATAGAGTTCATTCTACCATTTTTTTTCTTCACTCATTTTTGTTATTCCATAGATTACTAAGAGATGGAATATGTGCACTTATAGAGCATTGGTTGAGAGGTGGTTTAACACTACTCACACCTTTCATTTACCACATGTAAAGGATACCATTAGTCTTGTGGATTTTGTTGTGATTACGGGTAACCCTACTCTTATTTATACCTTAAGTTAATATAGATTCTTAAATTAAATTCATAATTTTATCATTTTTTAAGTAGGTTTTGAGATTAAAATAAATCATTCAATCACATAGAAATATAGTGGAACAATTATATCTGCATAAAAAATATATAAAATTGAAGAGAAATATACATCAAACTAGGTTATTGATTTTCTTTGAGAACTTTGGTTCTTAGATACCAGTTTATGAAAACAAATTTTATAACAACCGTAAAACATATCTTCATGAATGCTACTTCTCAGGTTATAATTAGGGTTCTCGAGTAGTGGGCCCTACTAAAGTGACTTAGAGAGGGTACTGGTCATGAAACTTCAATGGGAAAAATAAGGCATAAAACAAAAGAATTAGAAGTAGCCACTAAACAAGAAAATTCTTTTACATCGATATCTCATAGATAGCATTCTTAGTTTAAGCTATGATATAAAAAGGTTAGGATATGCTCGAACTAACCTAAAACTAGCATAAGCTAAAGGTAAAAAATTCTAAATAGTCTAATGGTTAAGAAATCATATTTTTTTGACATCGATAAGTATTTCTTTTGAATTTCTTATTTACGAGATTTAATAGTTAAGCATGTTTCCTTTGGCTTTTGGGCATGAGCTTTGAGGAGTCCTTTTATTGTGAAATTCTAGAATTTTTGGTGTCTTAAAAAGTTATTTTGGTGATCATAAAGTTTAAGAATAAAATTTTAAATATTAAAACATAAATAGGAATAAATCTAACCATTGTATCGTTAAATAGCTTAATCATGATCATCCATGAGTTTAATATAAATAGGTGGGTTTATATGTGTGTATAACATAAGATTACAAGTTTATCTTCTTTCTCCACCTAGAGAATTTGAAACCACCTTTATGAAAAAGCCCTCCCACATTTTTGCTTTAAACACCATTAAATTCTAAGTAAACCCCCTAAAAATTATACTCAAAATGATCCATGACATGTCTAGATTCTTATTATAGTGTTTATTTTATAAGAAAATTAGATTTTTGTTGAAAAAGAAAAGTTTTAAAGGTTAGTGTTTTGGAAACCCAAAAGCTAGGTAAGCATATTTTTGGAGTTCTAATATTTTTTTACAATATTATGCATGCTTAGAATTACAGTATGAGTTTTGTTTTTGAGTTTTGATTAGTGTAGGTTTTTCTATGGATTTTTCTAACAAACTACCAACTATGAAATTTAGAAAAAGTGGAAGAGAGGCAAGCTAAGGGCAAAGAGAAGCTATAAAGTGATATTTAGGACAACGAGAAATTGCTTTGTAAGTGTATTAGATAAAATATGTGTACACTTTACATGTTTTTGCATTTCAAGTTTATATGTCTATTATGTAACTTCTTAGTTTAGTAGTATGAGTGGTCCAAAAATAACTATATTAGTATAATATGGTTTATTATATGCTAAATAAGTGAAAATAATGAAATGATGATTAAATATTTTTATTGATGAAATATATGCTTAGTTGAATGATATGTATAAAAAGGGTAAAATGATTAAAAATGCATATAATTAAGCTACATTTGGATTACTAATCATGTTAGTATAATGCTTAATAGAAAGGAATGCTATATGTTAGAAATAAGGTAAATTATATATGTGTTGTGTGTAGACATTTTTGTGTGCACATGTATAAGTTGCATAAGAGATATAATGAACATAGGTTACAATGTAGGTATGTTTATAATCATGTATTATATACAAAGATTATATAATGTAAAGGCATATAACGTAAAGTGTTGAAAGCCTATATATGTTAGACAACCTACTGGATAAGTTAACTGGTCAACTAGGGAGTTAGCAGCTGCTAGACATTTGGTAATATATTTATGCGGGCACGGCTGCCATTAGGTCCATCGGGGCCACTACACATATACGTGTTGTATATTGTTATAATCCATTGTATATTGATATATCATGATGATTTATATGGGTGTAACTATCAATAGGTCCAATGAAACCACTACACATAATTTTATGCAGATGCAGCTGTCGGTAGGTTCAATAAGACCTTTGCAGAATTATGATATCCCATTATGCTAGTATAATAGCCGTTAGGTCCAAAATGTGGGCCACTTAACATCATGATCCTAATGTCCAATATTGGGATTCATGTCTATCAGATATGGGCTAGCTAATTATGTAATAGAAATTATGTGTAATATAAATGAATAAAAGGCTGGATAAACATAAAATGAGAATGTATAAGTTATGACTGGATTAAGGTAATGTGACAAATGTAAGCAGGTAAATAATGAGCATAAAAATGTGTGTACATTTGGTATGTTATAACTTTTTCTGGCATTGCATGCTTAATGTGAATTCGTGTGTATATATTTATAAGAATATTTATTGAATAAACAACTAAGCTTTATGCTTAATGCATTATATTTTTTGATGCATAGGTAGTAGATAGACAACTTCAACCAACTTCAAATAGCAGTAGTGCAGTGAAGTAAAGTTAGCCATAATTATTTTGGTATATTATGGTTTTATAGTGTGATGTAATTTCATATGTAGTCAGCATTCATATGTAAGCATAACAGAATTAGAATGTTGTGATATGTATTATGATAAAGGCATGTTGGGATGTAAACCTATATTACATAGGTTATGTTCTTATGACATGCATGTGTATGGATGTGAATGCATGTTGTGATAAGACTGCTTGGGATGTTGAGATGAGATAAGGACTAAAAGGGTCCAGGATGTTAGTTAATGATTGAGATGATATATAAGTGCTATTTTCTATAGGTTTTATTTGGGATATGTCAATATGTAGTTGACATGCTGTCGAAATTTTGTTGTTATGATAATATGTATGATTTCCATATAAAAAAGTTTTTAAGAAGATAATGGTAAAGTTAAGATAAGTTGGTTATCGTGTCATCTTTTATTCAGATTGGTAATGGTTCAGGTAGAAGGTGTCACAATGTACCATCCCTAGTTCAAATTTAGCTACTGGGTTGAGGGAGGGGTGCTATAGATTTTATCATTATTGTGACTCATATTAAAGATATATCAAACCATTTTATTAGAAATACACTAATTAATTTGGTTATTTTTTTATAACGTGTAAAAATCATTATTAGAAATACACTATAGATTTTATTAGAAATACACTATAGATTTTATCATTATTGTGACTCATTATTGTGACTCATATTAAAGATATATCAAACCATTTTATTAGAAATACACTAATTAATTTGGTTATTTTTTTATAACGTGTAAAAATCATTTTCTACCTATTACAACATTCATGAAATATACAGAGAAATATTCAAAATGAAAATTAAATTACATGAAAATTACCTAAAATACATTTTAACTAAATAATAAAGAAATAACAAAAAGAGAAAATTAGTAAGAAAATAAAGACTAAATAAAGTAAATAAATAGAAACAAAATAATAAAAATAACAACAAAAATAAAAAGGAGAAAATAATAAAAGGTTAACTTCATTAAGTGTTTGATAAAAGGGAGAAGACAAGTCAAATAAAACCTCATTAGATCTTAAACAACTTTCATCATAATAAAACCACAATGTTAGTATGATGAAATAATGGAATCAACATTATGAAAAGAATAAACAATAAAAGGACATAAAATAAATAGTTAAACAAATAAAAAAGGAAATAAAATGAACAATGAATAACATATGAACTAAATCATTATACTTAATTAGTAAATGGATGAAAAAGAGAATGAAGAATAATTAAATCAAAAATTAAAAAAGAACAGAATATTAATAATGGATAAACAAAATAAGGGTGACATATTTAACTAGTAAATGAGTACCTAAATAAAATAAAGTTAACAAATTTAACTGGTAAATGGGTAACAAAAAAAATAAAATAAAAGGCACCATGTCTGACTAGTAGATGGATGAAAAAGAAAAGAAGAAAAGAAAGAATTGGTCGACCCACTGTGTATAATTGCCTTCAGGAATTATCTTCAGTTAAATTGAGAAAATGACAAAATAATCTTGAAAAATCGCTTTAAAATTAGAAAAATGGTATTTAGAAAACAATTTTTGTGTTTGTAGGTGTACACTTACTGAAAAAGCCAACCCTTCGAATTGATAGGGGTGTCAGTATTTATACACATTTAGATTAAGGCATGAAATAGCCATTTTAGGAAACCCTATAATGGCAAAAATATCACTTTTAATGTTTTTTTATTCTACCCTACCATCCAATGGGACTTCAACACTACTTTACTACTTAAATGTCAAAGGTAGCAATGGCATTTAGTACTCTTCTATCATCGAGCATTAAACTAGGGCTACTTTTAAGGATCTTCTCATAGAGATAGAGGTTGATCCGGCTATAAAGGGGTTTATTTTAGTACTTCTTGAGTGTACATTATTTGCTGATACTGAGAGTCCTTTTAAGAATCCTTTCCTTTTGGCTCTTAGAGACTTACATGCCATCTCTAATTTGGATTAGGGATCTCTAGCTCTAGGTATGTTGTACATGGGCCTTGATAAGAGCTGCAAAAGTGTGGTAAAGACACAACAAAGCTTTGTTATGGTTACTGAGGTACACATTTCTTTTATTCCTTTTTCCTTTTTTCATCATCTTTTTATTCTTTTCCATCTTTATCTTTAAAAGGTTTGGGCTTATGAGAAAGGCATTACTCCTTACCTTACTGAAGCTATCATTCTAAAGAATGAATTCCCTAAACTCTTAAGATGGAATTCTTCCTTAACTGTGAGAGAACATGAGGTGCATTCCTATAGGACTTTTTTTAATGATTTAAAAGATAATATGGTAATTTCTTTTGTACTTGCATTTCTTATGCCTTCCTTGATTTTCATTCAATCTTGACTCTTTTTTATGACTACAAGTGTAAAAGTGTTGGTAGGATTTAGAGGTAGTTGAATGGAGTCTTGCAATAAGGTCTTCTCTACCTTATATTTAGTAAAGTAACCTTCCAAAGGGTCTATTCTTCTGGTGTTGGTATTTTGGGGAAAGGGTATTAGATTGGCATATAGGTCCTTGCTTTAGGCTTATCCCTGAGGATCCTATAAAGTCTTATTTGAGCACTTTCATTCTTCTTATTGAGTTGGTTAAGTAAGGGATGATTATTGTCCATGTTGAGACTTTAATTGATAGGAGAGCTAGTTATACCACTTTTGTTAAGAGTTCTCTTTTGAGAAAAGTATGTGTTCATTCTATTATTTCTATTCCAATTATTAGTTCTAATATTTAACTTCTTTTCTTTCATATTTTATCTTTTTTTCTTAATCCTCATCTTTTATGGGATTTCAGCTTGCTACTCTATCTATTCAAGAGAAGAGTTTATCTTCACAATCCCCTACTAATCCATCTATATTTGAGGGAGTATTAGGTGATTGGTCTATAAGTCCTAATCCTCATTTCTATTTTTATGATCATGAAGGATCTTTATGTAAAGGCATTATAAAAAATCCTCATTTAAGTATCCCATTCACTCTTTCTATGGCTAGTTGTGTGGGTATCTTTTCTTCCATTTCTCATACAATTTCCTCGAACATTTTAGTTTTGACCTTTCAATTTAATACTCATAGTGCCTAAGAGAGTCTTTGGATTATGTGGATAATCTCATAGTTGGTATGAAAAGTGAGTTTATGGCACAGACCCGTAGAGCTAATGCATGCAATTTTTAGCCTATATATATGCATTATTATGCAAGCAAAAGTAGATATAATTATTCATATTCTTTTAATTGCTTTTTTAGGATGTTATTCAAGAATAAAGGCAGATGATTGGATGCCTAAAAAATGGTTAGCTTAGAAGAGCTAGTTGTATAATGATTAAGAGGCTAAATTAGAAGTATATGCTTGTAGACTGAGAGAGCTCGGGATTAACCTTGAAAAGGTAGCCAGATCTATTTAGGATTTTGGCTCAGAAGAGAATGCTTTAGCTTATCCTAGTTAATCTGATAGTTTATAGGCCTTATCTTTTTTTCAAATTGATGAACATTGTTAATATATATTAACTATTTACATATGAAACTCTTTGCTTAATCATTCATTTTCTTGTTTTGGCTAATTCTTAACTAATGTTAATTCTAATATTATGAATGTTGCTTAATTTCACAAAAAGAGACCTTTTCTCCAATAATCCTACCATTCTAATTTTTCATAGGCTATACATCTTATTGTTCTACCTAAAATACTCATCACATAATGGTTTGTACATTTGTGTGGGTATTGAGTAAAGTTGTATGATCATTTTAGGAGAGAAGGAATAATCACATGACTATTATCTGTAACTTCAATTGTGATTTAGATTTTTAATTCTCTACCCCATCAAAATTTGATCAAATTTTTATAGCCCTTTGTAATATATCTCAATCAAATTTCACCATTCTTTCTCATTCTTTGTAGCAATTCTGACCATGCCTTCTTAATTTCTCAATCTTTTGCTTTATTTTATTAATAATCTATCTAATGTTGATTGGAATATGCTTAAACCTATAGGCTTAGTTGGTATAAAATTTTTGGTTATTATCAATCTGGATATATGACTTTTGAAAGTTGCTACTCATTTTAGGGATTCATCAAACCATGTCCTTTGCTTTGGTTCTCAAGCAATTCGCCCTTTAATTGAGGAATTTCAAGCTATTTTAAGGGTCTTCTATCAATAAGATCATTCCATAATTATACCTAACCAATATACACTATATCCTTCTTAACTTACCTCTATTTTTGGATTGGATCACCCTTAATATGCTCATATTTTGACCCAGAATTGCCAAATTAATCTAGAGAAGTTATTATTTTTGAATGATCATCATAATATAAGGAGAATCAACATAATTGCTTATATCCTTATTTATCAATTCCTATTAGCCAGTCTTTCTGGAAAAGGTGAGTTCTTGATAACTGGCTTCTCTCACCATCTTCACAAAGGCTATAATTTAGTTCCTTTAATATTAACTAAAACCTTATTTGGCTTTGATAAGATACATCACAATCTTACTTCTCATCTACTGGTAGTTTATTATTGCTTCAATTATAGCTTTAAGAGAAATTTATGATATTCCTATGTCAAGAGAGCTTATAAAGGTTTCAACCTAGGCTATCCTCATATACAAATCCCTATTATTCGGAATAATACCAAGGATTAGGTTTGATTTCAAGAAGGGCTAACTTATAATGCCATCCATTTTACTTGCCCTTAGTGGAGATTATCAAATGTTACCCATCCTTTTTTCAAAGGAGCTGTGAACTTGATTGGCTTTAAAATGGTTAGCTAGTACATATGTTCTTGCTTAAATTATTAGTTTGGGCATCATCAACATATTCCTATCCCAAGTGAGCTATCAACCATGAAAAGTGGCAATTAAAAGATTGAGCTTAGATGTGACATAATCAAAACATGGCCCACATGACCTATTTATGATATTGTTGATATTAAAGAGGATAAAGCTATTATTTTAACTTCTTCTATTTCTTACAAGTCATGGGTTGATCATCAAAATAAGAGATTAGGCTTTTGTGACTATTTTTTCAAGAATAGCTTGAGCCTTAAATGCCATTTTTAGATTTTATTAGACCTTTATTTTTTTTTTTTAGAATAATGTAGTTGGATAGAATGAGTAGAATTTCCTTTTCTTTTCATTGCACTTTGCTTAATAGAATAATTGATGACTTTTACCTTAACATGCATTGCCAATCACATATTTATTCATACATCTTTTTTTGAATGAAAAAAAGAAACTCACTTTTTATATACTCACTTGACTATCCTAACCTTAAAAACACTAAAGTAAGATAACAACTATCAAATAATCATATACAATAGTAACTTACCTATGCAAACAAAATATAGTGAGAGTTTTTTTCACTAGTGTATATTTTAGGCGAAATATTTCATCAAATGGCCTATATTTACTAGCTCTTAAAATTCATTTCCAACCATGTTTGATAACCTTGCTATGCCATTTTTTTTTTAGATATTTTTTTACTATAAATGAGCCTTTCCAATTAGATCTAAATTTGCCTTTTGGACCTTGTAAATTTGGCCTTATCTATTTTAAGACTAAATCTCCTTTAATTTTGTGATGTTTAACTCAATTATTAAAAACCCTTACTATTCTCTTTTGATATAACTGATTATCATACAAGGCCTTTAATATCCTTTAATCTAGTTGAGCTAGTTTTTCGTACTTGTGTCTCACCCATTCCACTTCAGGTATATTGGTTTCAAGGAGAATTCTTAGAGATTTAATCTTAATTGAATGGGAAACATAGCTTCTATCCTATATACTACTAAATATGACATGGGACTAGTAGATGTTCTAATGGTCGTCTTGTAACCCCAAAGACAAAAGGTGATTTTTTTTTGCCTAATCTTCACAACTTTCCACCAACTTGGCTAAGATTTTCTTTAGGGTTTTATTAACTACTTCTATGGTTTTATCAGCTTAAGGCTTATATAGTGATGAATTATAGTGTTGGATTCCATATTTCTCAAATAGATTATTGGTTTTTCCTTGGAATTGGACACCATTATCCATCACTATATGATAAGACACTCTATACCTATAATTAATTTCATTTTTAATGAATTTACACATCTACCTTAACTTGATTTAACTAAAGGATTATGCTTCCACCTATTTAAAGAAATAAAGTATAATACAATAATAAATTTGTGCATATTAGAGTTAGGTCTTATTTCCCCTATAATGTCTATTCCCCTTGCTAAGAATATCTATTGTAATGAAAAATTGCACGACTCGATATATGGTATACATTTGAGAATAGCATGAATTTGGCAATCATAGCATTTTTTAACAAATTCAAATCAATCTACTTTCATTGTGTTTCAATAATACCTTGCATTAATATTTTTTTTACTAATATTGCACCGTTTATATGTGGTCAACATATGTCTACATGTATTTATTTTATGACTACCTTAGCTATTTTTAGCTAGGTGTTTAAGATGCATTCCATTTGATTGTTTCTTATAACATTGCCTATTGAAATACAAGAATTAAGAAGCATGTTGCTTTAATAACATCTTTTCATCATAATTAAATCCTTTAGGATATTTCCCCTTTTTAAAGTAACTTTTAATGTCATAACACTAGGGATACCTTTCCTCATTTTCTTCTATTTGATATGTTCCAAAACTTCTCTAATTTATAAAAGGGTAATGATAAAAAG
>CANXYI010650130.1:0-10080 GCA_948208565.1 Hura crepitans
CAAACAAAATTAAGCATTTTACTTATCATTGAAATCAATATCGCGTTAAGTTTATTTTTATAGTCCATTGTATCAAATAAAATACTAACATTTAATTGTGTTAAAATTAAGTTATTCCCAAGACTTAACTTGAAAAAAAAAAATTCTTTCAACTGTAGACAATTTTATATTTATATTCAAGGATTTGAAAATAATTAACAGGAAAGAGATAAATTCATTTGCTATTACATAATGATCTGTTGCATATGTATTTTCCTATTTGAATTCAAACTCTTCAATTATCACCATTCAAAAATAATTATTATCTCTGATTTTCGACTTTCCCATGATATTAAAACAAAACATAAATTTACCTCAAAAAGGAAAAAAAATTCAAAGATAATTAGGTAAACTTCCACATCTAAATTAAAGAATGAATATATATAAAAAAAAATTCCACACAGCAAATATTGAAAATAAACAACACAATGAAATAAGAAAGTTCACCTGGCTGGGAACTATTGGTTAGGACGGTTTGTCCTGCGATGAAATTTGAGGGTAAAATGATGACCAAGAATAAAATTATAGCTAAAACCAATTGAATTTTATGTGTGGAGCCCATGGTTTAACCTGTCAAACAAGTAAAAAAAAAAATTAATATTAATTTCAAGAGTTTAGTAAAAGTTTTCAAACTAATCCAATCCTATCAAAGAAACTGTAATTAAACCTCAGCCTAAAATCAATTACATGTACAGAGAGATTGAAGTTTTTCATTTTCATGGTAGTGTAAAAAAAAAAAAAAAGGCTTAAGGGTGAATTTAGAAAGAGCTTTTTTCTTTTTTCTTTTTTTAATCTATGGGTGCATGCACTGCTTTTTCTAAAGCAGCCTATTTGCTTCACATGGCATGGCTTCTTTGCAAGAAAAGAACCTTCTTTTCTGCTTAGAAAAGATAAAATAATGCTAGAAAAATCAACCTTATATTTTTCTTTTTGAGAAAAAAAAAAAGATTAAAACATGGATATTCACATGTTCATCAAGTTTAAGTGATGAATCAGTACAGCCTTAGCAAGTAAAACTCCAACAAGAACTAAGAGAGATGAATGAAGGAATTATAAACCAAAAAACAATCATTCGCTTTCTACAGTTCTGGTCTTCTCTCAGAGCTTAAAGGTTCCGAGTTTAAACCTAACTCGAAAGAAGGAAAAATGAATAAATAACTCACCTCCAAAAAAAAAAAAGAATTCTGCTACAGCTTCAAACGATGCTTTATTGCTTCAAAACATTAATCTCAAAATGCCAACATGAAAATAAGAGAATTTGGGAATAGAAGCAAAACCCAGTTCAAAAATTTCAACACCCAAGTGGTGGCGGTTTGCTTTATATAGATACTCGTGGGCGGAAGATGATCTAGAAGCTATGACTCTTCAAATAATATATATATATCTGTTTCTCAACTTGAAGCCATCTTGAAAGGTAAAAAAGGCCAAAAAGTCAAGAACTTCAACCCAAAACAATTCTCTAGAATTTCGAATCCCTCAAAATTATTAGGGTAGTTTTAAATAATAATAATAATAACAATTAAAAAATTAAAATATTTCCGATATAATCGTTTCAATGCTTGAAGTTGAAAACCAACAGAACCCTATCAAGCCAACCATCGCATAAAATAACTCCGAAAAAACATACATGGAAACAATTTGGTTTCTGCTTTTCAACTTAATCCACTACAAATTTTTGAACCAACCCGCTTATGTAGAAAAATTTTTATTTAAATCAAATATATGAAAATATAAATCAATAAAACGCTGTTATATAAAATAAAATGTAATTAAAAGAAAATTATCATGTAAAATTATAATCAATAATTTTTTTTGTGTGTTAATATTTTATTAATTTAATATATACAATTAATTTAGACAAATCGAATTCGTAAGCGTGTGGAAATAATTAATTTATAAATGTGATTGAATGAAATGCATCTGAATGCTACCAAAATCTCTCTATCTGTCTGTTTGTAGAGAGAGTCAAAGGGACAACCTAATTTATTTATGGTCAAGTTACGGATCCTTTGGTCATTTTTCATTTTAATACCCTTGCTCTTTTGTACACTTGTGTGAACCTTGTCTTGTTTTGGGAAAAGGCGCACGTGTTTTTCATTTATTTATGGGAAGCCCATCCTCGGCTACGGTCCTCATAATCAATGGTCAAGAATTTTTCTAAATGTAATTAATGAAAAAAACTGATCTTTAGAACGCACCGCGGTCAAGAGAAGGGAAAAAAAAAAGGTTGATTATATTTTTAAGAAATGCAGAGTCAAAAAGGTACAACAGTTAGAAGAGACCGTCCAAAATTGAAAATCCATCTATATATATATATATATATATATATATATATATATATATATATAATTTTAGAGTTTATTAATACAAAATAAATTGTTGGAAAAAAATTTTAATATTAATTAAATAATTTGTGTTTCGTTTAAAAACGCTCAAAATATTATTTTTTAATCATTTCAGGCAAATGATAGTTGCAAATACTTAAATGTTTAGTGTTTATGTCAAATTTAGTCCACCTTCCAACTTTTTATTTATTTATTGATATCCAACCTTTTCTATTTTGGTTTTGGTCATCTTTAATTACAAATGTTGCATACCTACTCCTTCATATATAGTTATATGCAAAAACATATACAAGAAAAGATAATTAAAAAAAATCTACAAATCAATTATGCGTGTATTATATATATATATTCAACAATACACATGATTTTGAACTTTGAAATGTAAAAATAAGAACAATCAATTAGAAAAGTACAAAATGACTAAATGTACTTGAAGTGAAAAAGAAAATCGACCGTATCATGTGTGAAAATCCAACGGAAAAAAATCATGAACTCTATTCTCATAAGTTGACTTTAGCATTAAATTAAGTGGAGTGATTATTAATTGGGTTAAACATTAGATTAAAACGGTATTTTTATATATAAACTTTCATCTCATGTTGAGTATTATATATGACGAGGAATTAATTAGTTTATTCTATTTCTATTTTCTATTCTTGTTCTTTGTTGTATTTTTTTATTATTATTTTGGTAAGTATTTATATTCTAGTAGGACTAATATTTCCGATCATTAAGTCTTTCAATTCTTTCATGTTATTTATTATTTGAAAAGAAATATAACTATCAATGATACTGTCTATATTGCCTTACTCTCCATAAGTTTAATGGGTGTCCCTCAAATCCAGTTAATGAGAATATTTATGGACCATTGTCACCACCCTCAAGTTAACTAACTCTAACTTTTGCACAAGTTGGGCACTGCACAAAACTATATACGGGGTGACCCTTTATAGGTTCTCTCTTTGACATGCGTATATATCTCGATCTCTCCATATTTTGCTATTTTCCTTCTCAACCATCTCACTAACTTAAGCATTGGAGGTCTAGTCTCGAAAACTCTTTGAGGCAAGCTCTTAGTTCTTTGTAGGTTGTCTTGAGCCTAGATCCACCATCCATCACAGTACACTCTACCATTTAGTGCTTTTATTGAGAGTCCATAGCGGATGTTGCATGCCCCTCTGAATGTAAATGAGACACTAAGGTGAAACTTAATGCCCGTCTTTGCCCAAGATCTGGAGAACAAGAAAGCAATGGGAGCAAGGACTCCCATCATTAAAGATATACGCTCAGAGCTCATCAAAGAGCCAATATCAAAGAATGAGGAAGAAATAGCTTTTAGACCACAAAAAGGCAAAGAATGTCAGTCCCAATCCAAATCCCATTTAGACTCCACCACCAATGAATCTAGAATGAAAAGATATAGAGGGCCCAAGAAGAATGAGACACAAAGAGAAAAAGTGAACCAAAAAGGAAAAAGCCTAATTGGAAATGAAGAAGAATTCAATGACTTATTTGTTAAGGCAGTCAAAAAGTTTAAATTGGGACACCCGAAAAAGCCCGATTATGATGGCAATATGGACTTGCCGTTTGCATAGGAAATACAGGAAGTTCCTTTCCCTCATCAATTTTATGAGATAAAAATGAAGAAGTACAAAGGCCGATCGAACCTGCATAAACACCTATTTGAATATAGGACTTTCATGCATATGTAAACCTTTAATGATGCATTAGTCTACAAGGTGTTCCCTTTCACGTTGACGAATGATGCTCTCAATCAGTTTTATGACTTACCTTCGAGATTAATAACACATTTTAAAAAGTTGTTATTGTTTAAAACCAGATTTGTTATTCAAATGAGAGCTAAAAAGATTATGACTGATTGTAAAGTGTTATACAGGGAAAGAAAGAAAGCCTTCGAGACTTCATAAAGAGATTTCAAGAAGTGGCGTCAAATATCAAAAATCTGAACAATGAAGTGGCAGTGGTCACTATGATCAACAATGTGAGGAATATGTGGCTATATAATTCTCTGATGATAGTTAAGCTAACTGACGTCATAGAATTGATGGATTGGGTAAAATAATTCATAGCATTCGATGATGTTAACTAAGTTGATAGTCATTACAATTTCGAGCTATATATAAGAAAGAAAGCGAGATCTCCCTTCAGAAGTCATTTACAGAAAAGCCTAACAAGGAGATATCAATCCCCTAGGAGAAACTCCCTTAGGTGAAAGGGCAAAGAGAAAGTCGATTGGCTAAATAGTAAAATACCTTCACGCCTTTAAATACAAACCTTGTAAAAATTTTCATGTGGATCAAAGCAATCATAACAAAGTGAATTGGCCAAAAAAGATGGACCAAATAACATTTTTTTTAAAAAAAAGAGACAAAAACAAATACTGCTAGTTCCACAAAGACACAGGCCACACAACTGATGAATACATATGCTTACAGAGATAAAAAGATTGATAAAGAAAGGGTTGTTAAAGTGATTCATGGGAAAGAAAAAGTGGGAATCCTCTTTTAACTTAAGTGACAGTTTCAATTCATGTGGTGAATAAAGAAAACCGATGGACCTAAAGCCTGATTGGTGTAAAGCAAGGGTCATCAACATGATTATAAAAGGATCTCTATTTAGGGAAGGCATGTTAAAAAGAAAAAAAGTAGCAAAAGGGGTATTTCTCTTCACCAAATTTGAGAAAATACCTTTAGTCACCATTTCAGTAGATAATGACAAAGAATTGAAAATCCCACATGATGATGCCCTAATTGTACAACGACACATTGCAAATTTCTTAGTAAAAAGAATACTTGTAGATAATGAAAGTGCAATGAACATCTTGACCATCGACATTTATAAGAGGATAAATCTTCCCTTTAAAGAGTTGAAATGGATATGAACACCACTGATCGGGATAGGAAATGTCTATGTCCCTGTTGTTGGCTCTATTAATTTACATGTCGAATTAGATGAAGAAGGAGTCTCCCATGTTTTTGGATGTAACTTTATGGTAATATATATCCCTTTTACTTATAATGTTATCTTTAGAAGATCTATGGTGTTTGAAATAAATGTTATGACTAGCATTCGATACTTGATGGTGAAAATTCCCATCAAGAAAGGCATCATGATAGTCCGAGGAAACCAACGAGCCGCTCGAGAGGCTATATTACTACCATAAATAAAGCAAAGGAACTATCTATTACTAACCCAATACATGAATAAGAACTAAAATGCTCAAGGCTAAAGTCGAAGGGTGAGGTGATGAAAGTAGAGATAGACTGGAAAAATAGTGTTGGTTGAAAGCCAAATGTTCGAACAGATGAAAGACGAAGTATTTGGAGTATTAGTCCTAAAAAATTCACTTTCACCTAGTCACCTAAAGACACCCTAAGAATAAGCCCAAAAGTCATATGTTACAAGCTAAATGTAGATCTGCAAGCAAAGTTGATCAAGCAAAAGCTGTAATGATACTCAGTCAATTATAAAAATGTTATTAGAAAAAGAGACATGTAAGCTCTTTTCAACAAGGGTTATCAAAGAGTTATTCTTCTTTGAATGGCTAGCAATTCATACTAGTCAAGAAAAAAAATGGGAAAATGCGCATGTGTGTTGACTTTACAGACCTAAACAAAATACATCCAAAAGATAACTATCATCTTCCTTATGATCAGCTAGTGGATTCTATAGTGGGATATGAGATTTACTCCCTCATAGATGCTAGCTCCAAGTATCATTAAATGCTCATGTTTGGCCCTAATCATGAGAAAACTAGCTTCATGACATATGAAGGTACCTTCTGCTACAATGTTATGCCATTTGGATGAAAAAATGTAGGAGCTATATATCAAAGGCTAGTCAATAACATGTTTCAAAAAGATATTGTTTAATCGATCAAAGTTTGTGTCAAAATATGATTATTGAAAGTTAGAATGCAGAGGAACACACTAGCAATCTAGCAAAAGTCTTTACCACTCTTAACAAATATCAAATGAAGCGGAATTTAGAAAAATGCACATTTGGTGTATGATAGGGAAAATTCCTTGGATTCATGGTGTCTCAAAAAGGGATAAAGGCCAACTTAGAAAAGATATCAACCATCTTAGATATGAAACCAACTTAAAGCCTGAATGATGTGTAGAAGCTAAATAGAAAGATAACAACCTTAAAAAGATTCATATCTTGCTTAGCACGAAGATGCTTCCCTTTATTTAAGAAACTAAGGAAAGATGATAAGTTTGCATGGGATGATAAGTGCCAAAAAGCTTTCAAAGAACTCAAAGCTTTTCTTATAAAGCCCTCACTGCTCTATAGACCTAACTTTACACATGTATCTCTCTACCATAAGGGACACTATGGCATTAACTCTAGTTAAAGAGAAAGATAAACAGTATAGGCCCATTTATTACGCTAGTTAAGTGTTAAATAGAACGTAACTAAAAAAGAGCTAAGTTAAACAGCTGCTAATAGCATTGATGATGAGCATTAAAAATCTAAAACACTACTTTCAATCGCACAAAGTAGTCGTCTGAACGAATACACGAATAAAAAAAGATCTTACATAAGTCTGGTGTTGATGGAAACATGGCTAAGTTATCCATGAAGCTTCATTCATATGACGTGCACTTTGAACCGCATACCTCCTTAAAAGCACAAGTTCTCGCAGACTTTATTCATAGAATTCATAGGAAAAGGGGAAGGCCCAGACTAGATAACCCAAAAAATTGAACCGATCGATATTTGTAATTTAGTTTGATTATTTGGTTATTCGGTTTAGTTTCGATTTTTATTTTGAAAAAATTTAGTTATTTTAGTTCAATTTTAAAAGTTAAAAACAACAAAAAAAAAATTGAACCAATCGAATAATAATAATACATGCTTAATTATATAATTAAAATTATTTAAATTCTAGGGGTATATATTAAAAATCGAATTGAAATATTTCGGTTAACTGAAATTTTAAGGGTACATATATAGATTTTACATAGAAATTTTTAAAATTGATTTTTAGTCGAAATATTTTAGTTCAATTTTTTATTTTAAATTTTTAGGTAATTTTGATTTTTGATTTAATTTGATTTTTGAACTAAACTGACCATTTCTCATACCACCCTAGATGCCTAACTAGGATTGAGTGAATCGGAGATGTATATGGATGGTGCTTTAAACATTCAAAGAGTAGGCATTGGGATATACATCAAAGGTTTGCTAAATCTCAGCATAGAATATATACTGAGAATGAACTTTAAAGCATCTAATAATGCCACATAATACAAAGCTCTAATTGTTAGACTAAGGCTAGTCAAGCAAATCCAACTAGAATCATTAGTCATAAAAAAAGTGATTCTTAGTTGGTGACAAGCCAAATTCATAGCAATTTTGAGGTAAAAGAGATGACTATGATAAAGTACTTAAAGAAAGCGAAAAACATATTGAAAGAGCTATAAGACAACGGGACCATTTGGAGGATCAAATGAATTTCCACGCACCAACAACGATTGGGTAGATCTGTTAACAAAAATAATAGCCTCTGATGACTTTATAAGTATGAATACAAAGGTCAAAGAAACCGGCACCCCCGCATCCCATAAAACGGACTTAATGCAGGTAAACATAGATGACACATGGATGAGTCCACTGATGGGCTACATGTGATTAGGCAAACTCCCAGAAGCAGAGAATAAAGCCACAAAGATTGCAAGAAAATCTCTCACTTATTCTATAATAGATGAGAAGCTATACAAAAAGTCTGCAACTCACCCATGGTTGAAATGTATAACTCTTGAAGAGGGGAAATACATCTTTAGAGAAATCCATGAAGGAATATGTGAAGCATATAAAGTAAGCAGAGCCATGATTAGGATGGTATTCAACTGGACACTATTAGCCAATCATATCAAAAGACACAAAAGAGATGGTACAAAAATGTGCCTAGTGCCAAGTTCATGATAGGATAGTGAGAAAGCCATGAGCAGGGCAGCAGTTGATCGGAATCTCTTAGCCGTTTGACCTTTGGGAACTCGACATCTTAGGCCCTTTCACACTTGGAAAAAGACAACAAAAATTTGTAATAATTGTAGTAGAACATTTCACAAAGTGGATAAAGGCAGAGCTGATGGCTACTATTACATCAGGAAAAGTGTAAGATTTTGTTTGGAAAACATTATTTGTCATTTTTATCTCTTTAGAGTCTTCATATCCAATAACAAGAAGTAATTTGATAGCTCACTTTTTAGAGAGTTTTACTAAGGCCTCAAAATATAACTTTGGTTCATAATAGTCACACACCCACAAGCTAATGGAATGACTGAAGGGTCAAACTGGACTTTGCTTAAAAGTTTAAAGAAATGCTTTAGGGCAGCCAAAAGGCAACTAGATTGAAGAGCTCAATAGTGTGCTATGGGCATACAAAAACCCTCTGATAGGCCACTAGTGAGATGCCATATTCCATTACTTATGGTTTTTTGGTCCTTTTACCTATAGAAATAGGGTCGACCTCTTATCGAGTAGAACTATTTGATGGCTCTAGTAATGAAGTGAAAAGATGCTAGGACTTTGACTTAGTCAAAGATAGAAGAAAGTGTGCCTAGATATGGATCGTATCCTATAAATAATGCATTTCACAGTATTACAACATAGGGTAAAGGCTAGAAAGTTTGATCCGGGTGACTTAGTCTTAAGGAAAGCTGAAGTTAGGTTAGGGAATGCTGGAACTGACAAGCCAAACTGGGAAGGGCTTTACAAAACATCTAAAGTCCTCAATGCCAGTACTATAGATTGAGGGCAATCAATGGCACAGAGTTATTAAGGTCATGGGATGTGAAAAGTCTCAAAAAATACTTCGTGTAATGAAAAACTTTTATTAAGAAATTTGACCCGATCGGGCCTTACGTAAAGAATTCTTTCTACAACTAATAAAGAAGGAACTTCACTCCTTACATCTAGTAAATTTCCTTATTGTTAGTATGCGAATGGATGAGAGCAAATACACCTCAAAGTAATTTATTAAGGCAAATATGCCTCAAAGCAAATTATTAAGGTAAATATGCCTAAAAACAAATTATTAAGGCAAATACGTCTTAAAGCAAACTATAAAAGGCAAAATTGCCCTAAACAACTCGTAAAATCAAATACATCTTATGAGATTATAAAACATGAATGAAAGGAGAATCATAGGTCACTGAAGCCTGATAAAAAACATGTAATATATAGCAAATAAAGAGCAAAAGGAACAAGCACAATGACAATCACAAAAGCATGAATGATGAAAAAAATTTCCCTCTACATTTAATAGCAAGACTTCTTACACAAAAATCATTAAAGATAATAATAACAACAATTTCATTCTCTAGTATAAGAAAGGCCAGCCTCCTCAGTAGTAGCACCTTCAGGTAGATTTCTATCTATGTTATCAACCAACAAAAAATCTTAGTCGGGGAAATGCTTTTAAATCTGACTTTAAATTCAACTGGAAGTCTACCAAGGAGCTTTCAATCTCATTGATTATTTCCTTATCCAAGGCCTTTAATGCCTTATTATGCTCGGCAATTAAAACTTGTTCATTGGCTTTTAGCTCCATAACCTACTTCTGAAGCTTTGCAACTTGGGAGTTTTTAGCCGTAATCTTCAATTGGGTGTTATCATTGCTCATAGTCGTTTAGCAGCCGCTCTAATTTAGCTCTCGCAGTAATCT
>CANXYI010650245.1:0-11841 GCA_948208565.1 Hura crepitans
ATGTGCATATGGATTAATGATGTATGATTAAGCCTAAGTTGTATGCCTAAATGAAGTCATATGTCTATTAGATGTATATATGGTGCATGTGAGTGCATCTTGTGATTTCTATAACGGTAATGATATGTAAGATTTTTAAAGGTGCCTAATGTTATGCATCATTCTTAGTGATGCCAAATGTTAAGTATGATCATTTATCCATTCTTTAAGAGGTTGAACTTTGATATGCTCTATAAGATTTTCCCCTTTTTAAGGTAATGTCAAAATGAATTTATATATCCATTTGAAAGTAAACTTATTATCTCATTTTACTGGAGGAAAAGTGATTGAAAAGATTACAAAAGCTCACAAATAAACTAAAAAACCAAAAAGAGAACAAGATTAATTAAGAGAGCTCTAAGCTTTTGGATTAGGTATCTAATAGGCATTAATGAGATCTTGGATGGCATGATAAAGAGTGTTGCACTTGTCCGTGAGATGGCTTGTCATTTAGTGGTAAGCATAATATAGATCAAACCTATGATTAGGTAGAGGAGGATCAATCTATGACTTAGGTGTTAATGGTTATAGGTTTTTTTTTCTTTTATGACCTTATTCAAGGACCAAGACAAAGGTTTGCCTAATTTAGAGAGATGGCAAGTCCTAATAATGTTGACACTAGTGATTTGGCTAGAATTATTATTTTGATGGGCAGGTTTCCCATTCTTCTTGAATCCTCTATTCTAAATTGCTAATTTATGATTAATAGCTATTACCTTAAGTTATTCCCATTTGGTGATGCCTTTAGTATAGAGCCCATCATTCATGTATCTTTTAGCTCTTAATAAACATCTTGATCTAGTCGGTATCATCAAGCTTTTTCTCATTTTAAGTACATTAGCCCTCTATCATTCTAAGTAATCAAAGAAGGATTCATTGAGTTTTTGGTGTAGTAATTCTAAGTCCTTGAGGGTCACCTTAACCATTGTATTATTTGAGTAAAGTTTATTAAATTCATGGGCCAAATCTTTCCATTTGACTTTAACTTTCTTTTTTAAGCAATAGTACCAATCCAGGGCTTGCCCAATTAGAGGCATACTAAATAAGCTTACTATTTGTGCTTTTAATAGATGGGTCAACCTTATAGCTACTGCATACTACTTTAAATAAGTCCTCGAGTAAGAAGTGCTATCAAACTTGCTTAAATTTGGCATTTTGAAATTATGGGGCACGACATGATCAGGCTTCAAGCTAATGTCTTTTAGGTTAATGTCTTTGCCCTTGGTCACTACATAGTTCATGGCTTTTAGCTTTTTGTTAAGCTCTTTGATAGGATTTTTCTCATCACATTTGGCTATTGGAACCTTATTATAATTGGGCCTAACATGTGGTATCTCTTTATCAAAAACCTAGTCATTAGCCATTTCTTTCTTACCGTTATAACTAGTTGAAGCTTAGCTTCTATCTCATTAGGCATACATACTTGATAGTGCATTGGTCATGGCAACCATCATCATTTTCTCCATATCTTGAAAGATCTCATTTAGCTTGGCTTTTGTTACTACTTTATCTCTAAACATGACTACTCTTCATTGGTAAGTTAAAGATGGATCAATTGTGGCTACAAAATAAAGGGTTAGTCATGATGCATGAATTGTCTAAAATGATGCATGATATGTATGGTGTGCCTTATGTATGAATGATATCTTCGGAACAAATATGATGCATACATATGTGTGGATATATTGTATAAATAGTTAATACATGAATGAGATCACAAGATGTATAACTTTTTAGAAGATGGCAACCTTTTATGCATGGTTAGAGTGTCATATGCTTGTATATAGTGTACATAAGTCTACATAAAGTGTGTTTATGATATATGAGTTTATGAGATACATATGGCATATAAGAATAAGAAAGATACAAAGTTCATGCCATGAAGCAAATAGAATGTTGTGTACATAAGGATAAAAAATGGGTACAAGTTAGGATGTACAAGGACACGCACAAGTAATAACCCTTTCAATCTTATTACTCCCAAACAAATGGTTTTAGCAATTCTTCCTATGTGGGCTTACCTAAGCATTATTGGGGGATGCATAAGTTCGATTGTAGGCTTAATTAGGCCTAATGATGTCTCATATTTAAAGTGCATGCAAGTATAATAGCCCATGACATTTAAGTCTTGTTTGAGGTGAAATTATATTGGGTGCATTGTAGATAAAAGGGACAATAGGCTTAGCCCACCTAAAATAAGGTTAAATGTAATAGGCCTACATAGCAATCATGAAGTTGCTAGGCTCTACTATGTAGGCTTATGGTCTTGTCTGAGAAGGCTTTGTGGTTCTTACAAGAAGGGGTCCCTCCTAACAGGTATTTCCAATCATGAATAATAGTGATCGGTTATTTCACATTTCATATACCTAAAGGCTTGAGTCTTATGAGTGATAGATATACAAGCAGTTCCCTATTTTTAAATAAAAATTAGGTGATGGTTCATAACACCATCCAAGGTAAAAAAGGACACTGTATATAAGAGGAATTGTATGGGACTATAAATATTAGAATATTAGAATGTATATTATTTAGGCACTTTTGGATTCAATTCTTAGTCCCCAGTGGAGTTGCCATTATAGATTTAAGTTGTTTTATCAAAGATGAGGCGGTTAGTGATTGGAGTCACCATATGGCTTTACACTAGGACCACTGATCTTTTGCCCTGAAAGGGTTTAGAATTTGATTTTATTTATGCCTTAATAAAATACCATCCTTTATATTTTAATGTTTATTAATCCCATATCATGTAAGCTAGAATTTTAATTAAAGCATACATGTCACCTTTTCGCTTATAGGAAAATAAATTGTAGCATTCAAAATATACAATAAGCATAATTATACATTAAACATCAATAAATTAGGTCTTTTATTAATTGTTGTTTAGCCTAACAACTACCTATAATTACATAAGAATTGGCAGTAATTGCCCAACTCCCATTTATAGGAGATTGGCCTTTGTTAAAATACATTTTTATGTGACTTTCATTAAGGAAAACTCATAACCATTTTATTAAGAAAACACCAATTAATTATGTAGAAAAGCATTGATGTGAGTTTAGACATTTGCTGTGTAAAACAAGTTATTAGTATACCTATTGCAACCAAAAATATTTAAAAGAAATAAAAGGTAAAAAACCAAATAAACAAATATATAGTAAGCTATTTTGTCCTATTTTTGTGTCATCAAGTCTATACTAACTCCCTAAAGCTTCGATCTATGTTCGTGTAGACTATGATGTTTCAAGGCAAATATAACCATCTGAACCTCTTACCTAGTTTGAACAGTCACTTTTATGCAGGTTAAAGAGAAAGGTTAGGACCGCAAATAATGATCTGTGAGGACCTAAGAACAATACCAAATAGAATGATTACAACTTGTGTGATACAAATACGAATGATAAAGATGCATGCTTAAATGATGATTATAACTAAAAGAATGATGAATTAATCATGCAAAGGAAAATATAAAGATAAATATAGATATTTGTAAGGACTGGAATTCAGAACATATGTTCATAAAAACTACACTTCTCATGAAAAGGGAGTCTGTAAGGACTACAAAGCAAATTAATATATCTATATAGACTATGATCCTAGTGAAAGGGAGTCCGTGTGAACCATACATTAATTCAAGAATATCAATAATATTCATATTAAGGAACAAAATAGTCATATAATATGATAACAGCATACAAACTTGTTAACTTGGTAAGCATAATACATTGAAATAAAGTAATCAAAGTAAATGAAAAATTGTTATCAAATAATAGTCAACATAGATGTCAGACATACATATAACAATTTATTAAGTCTATACGGGCATTATTATCCATTAAGATAAGTCCATGCGATTAGAGTGTAAATTAAAGAATGATTGCATCAATATAATTTGTAATTATATATGATTAAAATAATTCAAAATAATAATCTACTCCTATATTTAATACAGGGATCACATAAAATCACATCTTGTATGATTAATGATAGGAGATGTAACACCCATGCTCCGAGGCTCTATGAATAGTGCCATTGGGTCTAGGAAGTTTGCTTGGGGGTGTCGGGTCACTTACATGCCAACCGAGGTAGTGACACTAGTTATGAAACTTTAAGGGGCTTTAATTTGATAAATATAGTAAAATTTAAAAATTTAGCAGAACCAATAATTCATTTCGGACTGTAAATTACCTTTATGTGAAATAAAAATTTTACAGGCTAGGATTGACCCAGGATGTGCCCAGATGGACAAAAAATAGTGGACCCTAAAGCTTAAAAATAATGTTGAGTTCATAGTTGAAGGAATTTTTAAAATCAGAGGTTGTTTGCAAATTTTCATAATTTTTAAGGTTGGCACGTAATTTGAGGTAGCCTAAAAATTGCGACCATAAAAATTTATGAGCCTATGCGGGGGATTAAAATATGAATTTTAAAATAAATGGTGTAATTTTTAGAGGTCTGAGTGAATTTTGGTGAATTTTCGAAGTATCTTAAAAAATAGTCATTTTAAGATAGATCGGGTGGCTGTAAACCCTACCTGAGCACTTGCCAACTAGCCTAAGGCCTTAACAAGTGTCCCTAAGTTGTGATAAGTGGATTTTCCATTCAAAAAAAGAGAACTCCTCTCTTTTTCTACCTAGAATCCCAACGACATCTCCTCTTTTTTTTAGCCAAAACTTTTTCAATCGTTCACCAAAAATGGTGGTTTTATTTTTTAAATTTAAGTTTACTTGTTAGGCAACATGATGAAAAGGAATTAGGCAAAAAGGATTTCTAATTCTAGAGATATATTCATCAAAGTTTTCTAGATAAAAGTAGTCCAAAAGGGGTACTAAAGGTGATTTGGGGCAAGAAAGTGCTTGAAGAGCAAGGGAGAAAGTCACTATGGGGGCTGGAATTGAAGCTAGCAGTCTAGACATGGTGGAAATGGCACCTTCAAAGTGAGAAAGGTAAGCGAATTTAGCCATTCACTTCATGCCCTCTAAATTACAGTAGCTTCTCCTTGAGTAGTAAAGGTTTAGATCTATAAATGAGTGTGAATAAGTGTTTTCCTTGGATAGTTAAAGCTTTAGGGATAATGGTATATGAATAGAATTAAGATATATGATGATTTTGTTTGTGGACAAGAGACGTACACATTGATAAAGTGTGCTTGTGATGTGTGAGGTATAAAATAATGGCTTGTGCATTGTATGGCATGTATACATGAGGTAATAGATGGGAGATGTAATATGTGGAATGAATATGGATGATATGTATGTGAAATTAGCGAGGAAAACATAAGTATGTGTTTGATCTCAAAATGGCCGAATGGTATATCAAGGGATGGCATGGCATGGCATATATGTATGTCATGGTATATGATGTGTAATGGTGGAACATATGGTGTGTGATATGGGTGTCACATGTATATGTCTGGAATATAAGTAATCTTATATATAAGCATGGTACAATGTATGGTAAATAAAGTTAGTGTAAATGTGTTAATAATTTGGTTTAAGAAATGGAATAGAAATGGCATGAATGAAAAATACTTAAATTGGCTCAATATTGACCTAAAATTTGCTTGAAAAGTGATACATAATTTAAGCACTAAGTGTAATTGGGTTGATAATAATTTGAGATCAATATTGTTGACATATTGGGATGAATACTTTAGATCATATATAGCCTAGTATGGCATGAAAAAATGACTTGAATAGGACTTAAAACTTCACTAGAAATAAGGTATGACAAGTGGTTTATAATTGCCTATAAAGGTAGTGGCTTGTAAAGGAAAAATAGGTTCATATTGTGTGCCTTTAAGGGCTATGTCTTGTAGTTGAATATAATGGTTTTTGAGCTTATGTTTTAGCCTTGAAAATTGCCTAGTATATGTTGGCTTTGGGAATATGGAATGTGTAAATTTTGTAGTTAAAAAATGCTTTAAAGTTGGACCTCAGATGATCCCAGAAACGTGTCTTGAAAAGTGGTCAAAATGACCAGTAATTGTCCAGTTGACCAATACTTGAACAAAAAATTTCACTAGATAGTTAGTGTTAGTTTCTTGAGAACAAATGTTATGATAAATTATAACATTAAATCTTGAATATTAGTTATAATAGAACTTAAAATTTATCTAGTATTTTTGCCCGATAAAGCAAAAATTTGGCTATACCAGACCGACTGAAAAATAAATTATGTGATAAAATTTATAACTATCTATTTTTGGAAAATAAATATTATAAAAACATTTTTGTTTAATAAAATGATCTTTAAATGAGCTACTTAGCCCATTAGTTAGACAACTACTAGATTGGTTAATCGATCAACTTAGGGTTTTATGGGTGCTAGTTGTCTAATGTTCAAGCAGTGGATACTATTGGTGACTAGAGAGGCCTATGGACTGATCTCCATTATGTCACCTAGAATTTGAGATCTTATTTATGGCTAGGGAGGCCTACAGGCTGATCTCCATTATGTCACATTTTTGGTGAGGTTTATTTATGGCTGGGGAGGCGTATGGGCTAATCTCCATTATGTCACATAGATATTTATTTAATTGTGTCTAGAGAGGTTATGGGCTGATCTCCATCATTGCATGCATGCCGGTGCAGTGGTGTAGGTCTAGAATAGGGACCACTGCACTAGTTTATTTTTCCCTCTAGATCTAGTTTTTGTTAGGGTTGTCTCTTGAGTGAGGCTAGTTAAAGTAATTAAATAAGATTAATAAATTTAGATATGACTGTAAAACTTGTTAGAAAGGGCATTTTCATAATTTTACACTAATTAGGAATAAATCCTTAAAATGGTGTAGTACATGCATAAATTGACTTATAATGACTAAAGGCATAAATTATAACACTTGTGATAAATTAATTGGATAACTATAAGCAAAAATAACTTAAGGGTAAAATGCTAATTATGTATGCTAGTTCTTTAACTTAACTGGGATATCAGTCCAAGATTAGATTGAAGTATGACATATGAATTAACCTTTGGACATATTTTTAAATGGTTGAATTCACCACTAAGTATTTTTATACACAGCGTACCTATTTCAGTGCTCAGGTACCCAGAATAAGAACGTTGCCTCATAAAGATCGAGCGGTGTTCAGAGGTCATCTAGAGAAAACTAGTTATGTATAGATGTATAATTTTGCATTCTATATACTTAGGTGGAGAATATAGGTGTGATGTATATAAAGGACACAGGGTAGTATTTGCATGGATAAGTTGTTCTTTAATAATCCCTTTGATGGTTTTCTTTTTTACATGTGATCTGTATACATGCTTGTGAGCCTGAGGCTCTATATGTTTTTATTATGGCTAGAGGCCTGTGACTGCTGTGTGTTAGTTGATGTGGATGAGATCTAGGGGACCAGAAGGGTCCAGGAGATGTGATTTATAATATTGAAGTGTTTATAGGTAGATATGAGCTTTGGGAAAGTGACTAGGGCAGCCGTTATGCTGCCGAATTTTTAGATAATACCATATGGTGTTAGATTCCTTTTATGATGTCTGAAACATGATAGTGTTAACTTAAATGGATTATAAGATTTAGCTTGAACATAGTGGGAATTAGATAGAGTTTTCTAGTGCAGTATAAGTAAGACTTAAGGGAATGAACATCTGGGAAATTTAAGGATGGGTGACCTAGTGGAAAGTGCACTACTTATTGTGTTTCTTTTGGAATCAAGTACAAGGTGTTACATTTTGTGGTATCAGAGCATAGGTTAATATTCCTAGGCTAAGTACATGAGTGCAAATGTCTAAGTTTTAAATTCCTCTAAACTGTTATGCTATTGAGGTTGAGAAGGAAAAGTCTTCTGTAATACATGAGAAATTAGTTAAGTTTCTTAAAGAGGGGCCAAGGAACTAATTGGTTTCGCAACCATATTCATATTAGGAGCAGGTTAGGTATTATCACCTAAACCTAATAATGCTGCTCAATAGCCAAAGTCATAAGTTACTGATTGACAGCAGGCATGAGTAACCCCTATTTTGGTATACTAAAAGTAGTATATAGAAGGAACTTACTACATTCCAAAAGTATGTCGAGGGGATTATTTTTCATTGATATAATTAATTTATGTAAGAGATTCTTGATAAGACTAAATGAAGGGTTAAGGATACAGACAACTAACTCTAAGAAAGAGAGATTTTGCAGCATCAGTATTGGCTATATGTGACATGGAAGAAATGGTACCAAAAAGGAGAGACCTTTTTTACGGAATGAGGCAGTGCATTATAAGACAGTCCAGTATAGGGGCAGAGGCAGACCTAGACCCAGAGGTCAGGGCAAGCTTCTACTAGTAGATCTCAATTGCCTTCCCAGGTTGATAGTACTCTTTGTATAGGGGATAACTGGAGTGGACCTCCTATGTAGGTCATTTGTCAAAAGAGGCACTTGAGGTAGCGCAAAAAAGGTAAAAGAGGAGAATGTCTCCATTGTGGTGTTAGAGACCACTATAGAGGGAGTGTCCTCAGACACAAGTAGAGGGTGCTCAGGCATGGATACCAAATGTTACACCCTAGAGTAGGGTTAAAAGTAGACTAAAGGATAGCAGTCCGATGCAAGTTAGGGTTTTAGAATTAAGGCGTGTGCTTCAGCTAGGTAGTATACAGTGAAAACTATATAAAAGGTTTACAACACTAAGTTGTTTAACTAGTATTATGTTTATCTAATTTTATAGTCTTAACTTTGATAGACTCTAATCTAATTTTACTGTCTTGACTTTGATAGACTCTAGTGATTTAGCGGCATAGATTGTTATTGATTTGATTGAATTGCATTTCAACGAATTGATGTAATCCTAGGATGGATTAGTTTACTAAGTGTTAGGCTATGATTGATTGTGAATATAAAAAGTTAACCCCCAGATTATACAAGGACTGATAGTGATAGTAGATGGTGTGAAAGACCTTTTGGACAATCTTATCCTAGTTGTTAAAATATAACAATTCCTTTAGAAGAGGTGAGGCCTATTTGGCCTATGATAACGATCTGAATGATTTAATTCTGATATGGTATATATTTCAATTAAAGCTAAGTTTTTTTATGTGTTCCTAATGAGCTATCAAGTTTATCACCTTAAAGAGAATTGGTTTTGATATTGAGATATGTCCTGGTATTGCTGTAATACTTATTGTTCACTATAGGATGGCATATGTTGAAATAAAAGAATTGAGAGTATAGCTGCAAGAGATTTGTGATAAGGGTGGTTTCATTAGACCTAATATAACCCTTTAGAAAGTGCTCATTCTATCTATTAAGAAAGAAAGATAGGTCACTCGAGTTGTACATTGTTTTATAGGTAGCTGAACAGAGTGATTATAGAGAATAAACATCCCTTATTTAGATGGATAATCTCCTTGATCATTTGATAGGGGTTGGATGATCTTCTAAAATTGATATGAGATTGGATAATATTAGCTAAGAATTTAAAGGAAGCTGATGTTTTTGAAACTATTTTTAGAAGTTAGTGCGGGCATTTTGAATTCTTGTTCATACCATTGGGATGCACTAACACCCCAGCAGTTTCCATAGAACTCAATAAATAGAACCTTCTAACCTAATGTAGATGAATGGTGGTTATGTTTATAGATGGTCTTTTGGTGGACTCTAGGAGCCAAAAAGATTATGAATAGCATTTGAGTGTTATTTTACAAACCCTAAAAGAAAGATAGTTGTGTAACAAGTTTAGTATGTATAAGTTCGACTAAATAGAGTTTCTTCTTTAGGCCACATAGTGTCAATAGAAAGAATCAGAGTTAATTCTAAGAAGGTGAAGGCAGTACTAAAAAGGGAACCACCTAGGAATGTAACCAAGGTGAGGAATTTTTTGGCTTTAGTTGAGATTACAAAGGACTTGTAATAGGACTTCCAATACTGCCACTCCTTGGACTTGATAGGTTAGGATAATGTGTGAAATTTGACTAAATGATAAGTGTCAACCCAATTTTGAGCAATTGAAAAAGATGTTAGCAAAGATTCTTATCCTAATTCAATTATGAACATGGAAAATGCTTTATCATGTACAATGATATTTTATTGAATGATAAAGATATGTGTCAACACATGATAAAAAGGTAGTAACTTATGCTTCATGACAGTTAAAGCCATCTGAGAGAATTATCTTATGCATGATTTGGGCCTAACTGCTATTATATTTGTGTTAAAATATGGAGGCATTATCTATGTGAAAAGAAGTGTTGTATACATACACAGATCATAAAAGCATGAAATATCTCATTACTCTAGAAGAGTTAAACTTAAGACAAAAAAGTTAGTTAGAGTTGATCAAGAATTATGGTAGCCTGATTGACTACCAACCTTAAAAAGCCAATGTGATGGCAAGTACAATGAACAAAATTTATGATAACCCTAAAAAGCATGAATGATCATTAAAATACACTTTAGGAGATGTTGTACTGGCTGAGTTATAGATAAGCCTAGATGTTTGATAGCAGTTGAAGGAAAAATAAGTGAAATAAAATAGTTAGCTTAGATAGTAGATAGGACTTAAGAGGAGAAGGCCACAGGGTTTGAGTTGTATCCTCAGAACAGGACATGCATATCTTGTACAAAGGACTTGGGGTTACAAATGCTTAAAGGGACACATGAGGCTTCTTATTTTATGCATCCTAAGTTAAAAGTTTGAACTAGAAATTTTATTATTGATGGCCTGACATGTAAAGAGATGTGACAGAATATGATGCCAAGTGTTGTCATGCTAATAAGTGGAAGTTGAGCATCAGGTTCCTTTTAGATTATTGTAACTTATAGTAGTGTTAGAATGAAAAGTAAGAAAGTTGACCATGAATTTTGTAATAAGTTTACTTTTAACCTAAGATACATGCAGTGTTTCATGTATAGTTGTTGATAAATTCACAAAAGAAGTTTAAGCACTTGAACAGGAAGGATAGGTCCTTAGAGGGGCTAGATAGACCATATATGGAGGGGATAGTCAGATTCTTTGGTGTCCCAATGACTATCCTATTTGACAGGGATATTTGTTTAACTTTTAGATTTTGGAAGAAGTTGTAAGCAGCTTTAGGCATCGATCTTGCTTATAATGTAGTTTTTCGTCCTCAGTTTGACATACAGTAAAAAAAGGTGATACAAAGATCTAATAAAATATTGTTAAATAGTATTAATAAGCTTATGGTTACCTGAGATATAAATATGTTCTTGGTAGAGATTGCCTATGATAGCAGTGACTAGTTTATTTTTGGAATGGACCTATATGAGGCATTGTATGGTAGACAATGCAGTACTCCTTCGTATTAGAGTGAGGTGGAAAGAGAAAATCTCTAGTGTAGAGTTGATAAAAGAGACTGAAGAAAGAGTGAAATTAACCAAAAAAAGAATAATAGTAGTTGTGATTAGATTTGAATCATTTGCTGACTTGAAATAGAAAGCTAGTAAATATTTAGTTGGAGAAAAAGTGTTTTGGAGGTCTCTTTAGGGAGAAAGGTGTAGAGGTTCAGGGAAAAAAGGGAATTGAGTCCTAGGTTCATTAGACTCAACGAAAGTACTGATAGGGTCAGACCTCTAACATATAGGCTTACTACAACTTGAACCATTGTAGATACCCGATTTTTCCATGTTTTTATGCTCAAGAGTCACAAATTGGAGTTGGTACATGTGGTTCTGATGATAAATCTTAAGATATAACAAAATTTAAGTTATAAAGGGGAAACAATATAAAGTATGGCTCGTGGTACAAGATAGTTAAAGAAAAAAGTCCATACATCTGTTATAGTGCTATGTAGGTACCAAAATACAAAGTTACCTAAGAGTCAGAAGAACTGATGAAGGCTTAA
>CANXYI010650481.1:0-22666 GCA_948208565.1 Hura crepitans
TAATCACTTCTTAGTTTGTGTTTTTTTTTTTTTTTTGGGGGGGGGGGGGGTGGGCGCTCGATTATGAAGGGAGGATTTATGTGGGGTAACAACCCCTTTGAGACACAAGATTCTGATGTTATGTCATGACTCACCCATAGGTGGGCATTCGGGTGTACGAGGAACACTTGCTCGGTTGCAACAGAATTTTTACTAGCCAGGAATGCAGAAATGTGTATTGGAATGGGTACTGCAATGTGATACTTGCAGAAGATGTAAGAAGGAGACAATAGCTACACTTGGGTTATTACAACCCTTACTCGTTCCTGATCAAGCTTGGCAAGACATCACTATGGACTTCATTGAGAGACTACCCAAATCAGAAGGTTATGATACCATTTTCGTGGTTATTGACAGGTTCACTAAAATGGGGCATTTTAGCCCCTTGACACACCACTTTACAGCAGCCACAATAGCCTAAGCATTTCTCTCCCATGTGTTCAAGCTCCATGGTATGCCTAAGACTATAATAATCTCTGACACAGATAAAATATTCATGGGTAATTTCTAGCAGGAATTAATGAAGCTTTTGGGAACCAACCTCCATTTTAGCTTTGCATACCACTCGCAATCAGATGGGCAGTCTGAGAGATTAAACAGATGCCTCGAAACCTACTTGAGATGCATGACATTCCACAAACCCAAGATTTGGGCTAAGTGGTTGAGCTTAGTTGAATTCTGGTACAACACCAGTTTTCACAGTGCCATCAAGATGAGCCCATTCCAAGCAACTTATGGCTACCCACCCTCCCTTCCTAATCTACTAACTACTGCAACTTCGTGCCAGCAGTAGAAGAACTCCTTCAAGTAAGAGAAGCCATGTCTTCCTACCTTAAGGATCAGCTTGCTGCTTCCAAGAACAAAATGAAACAACAAGCTGACAAGCAAAGAACTGACAGGGAATTCTCTGTGGGAGGTTGGGTATACCTAAAAATCCAGCCTTATAGGCAGAGCACATTAGCCATTAGAAGATCCATGAAGCTTACGGCAAGGTACTATGGCCCATTTCAGATTTGAGATAAAATTGGGAAGGTGGCTTATAGATTAGATCTCCCCCCTCACTGCAGAATTCATCCGGTTTTTCATGTCTTCTTGTTAAAACAAAAGATAGGAGATAATGCCACGCCCATCTCTACTCTACCTCCTTTGGTGGATAGTGAATTCTGCCTCTTACCCGAGAAGGTTCTTAATACTAGGACCATAATGGTCAAGGACAGACATGTTAACCAGCTGCTAATCAAATGGCAGCAATGTCCTGCGATCGAAGCAACTTGGGAATACAGTAGCTTCATTGAGATGGAGTTTCCTGAATTTTTCCATTCTTGGGGACAAGAATGTAATCAAGGAAAAGGGGAAGAGAAAGAAGAGGGGGGGGGGGGGGTGACATTGTAATGTATAAAAGGAAAAAGGGTAAAATAGGAAGGTAGTTAGTTATGCTTATTCTGCTGAATTTCCTTTTCTGCTACAGCTGTTACACATGCCTGTTTGGCAGTATGTACAGCTCATGCTATGTAATGGTTCCTCACAGGGGGACCACAAGTTTTTGATCAATACAGGATATTTTTCTTCCCTCTAATTCTTATTCTCTCTCTCTCTCTTATCCCTCTCTGTTCTTCTTCTTCTTCTATTCTTCTGCAATTTTCTGTTCTCCAGAGAATTTTCTGTTCTCTAGAACCCACTCATCCAGAATAGTTAGGACAGTCCTAACACATACATTTCCAAAATTAATATTGTGGAAAGTAGATGTTTGGTTGTGGATTCTATGTGTATTTTGAGATCTTCTATTGAAGCTGTCAATTAGAGTTTTTTATATTACATTCTTGTATTTCCAGTGCATGCAGCACTTCTTAATTTGAAATTCTTACTTTCTAAGCTGTACAAGTTATATTTTTTTATGCTTATGAAATGTGTAAATTTTTCTACAGCTTGAGTATGACATCTTGGAATATGTGGTGATTGAGCGTTTGGCGCAAGGAGGTCGAGATAAGCTAAAGGATGATGGTCTTAATTTGTCAGACTGGCTTCAATCATTGGCTTCATTTTGGGGTCACCTGTATGTGTGCTTATCTCATTTGCAAATCTTTGCATTGCTCATCATATGTAGTCATTTTCTTCCAGGACATGCGGATTTATTAAATTTTTGGGCTTTTAATGCTCCTAGCAATGATGTACTCTAGTTTGTCACATGGTTAGAAGTGGTCGAATGTGTGATATTATTGGCCAGCAGTTCAGCACCAAGGGGTCTAAATCTTAATGGTCCTTTAGTTGTTGCATGCTGTGATGAGCTCTTCTGTGCCATATTTTGGTACTCTACTTTATATATGTTTGCTGGTTTCCATTCTCTCTCTCTAACCTTTACATGATTGAAGTAGCTTTTAGGCTGTTTCTACTAAAAACATCGGTACGCAACATGCTGGAGGTATCTTGAGCGCTAGTTTGATTTTATGAAGACTTCTAGATATTTCTGGGGATGCTTTACCTCAGTTTCCAGGTTGCAGATTTAATACATCAGAAGCAGGAAAACTGAAGCTGAGGTGTTGTTGGACATTGCTGACCTTTCTGAGATCTGGTTTGCAATGCCTGATCAGTCATTATTGGCTTGGCAATTGAATAGGCTTCAATCTTATAGTGTAATGGGATTGCTTTAATGGATTAAAAGATAGGGTTTTCAGGATTGAGGGAGAGGGTGGGCTAGATTTGCTGTGTTTATTCTTTTCAGTGACGATATTTGGTACTCTTGTTAATGTTCGGTGTCTCATGGGAACTAAAGTTGGGTAGAAACTTCTAAAGATTTGGAGTGAGATTCATGGGAGTTACCAGCTTTGGTGAATTATTGCTCAGAATCAAATATAGGATATCTTACCTGAATTTAGGCAGCCTCTGTGCCAAGGGGTTTGTTAGTGAATTGCTTTATCAGAACTTTAGGTGCTATATGTTCTCTCGTTCAAGATTGTCATGCTGAGGGTTAGAGATTTGAGCTTACATGTGCAAGATGCTCTGTTAAGATTGATGTTGACTTGGGTGGATGGATCATCCTTCTGATTGTTAAGGGAGTTTTTGGCAAAGTATTTCTGTTTACCAGCTGACTTGGAAGTTTGATATAAAGATGTCATTTTAAACAGTATCCAAGAATAATAATATTTAATGAATTGACATGGTTGAAAGTGGAATTGATGCGAAATAGTTGAAATTGATCTTTGTGGTTGATAATGGTATTATCTATGCTATTAGCTGTGGAGCTGGGCTATTCAATCAGATTTTTGAGATGACCTCTAATGATTTGAAATTGGCATTCCCAGTTTGTTGGCTGCCTGAAGAGCTTAGGTTAAGTGGGAAGATGAGATCAGAAGGCAATTGTTTCTGGGTTTTATAGATTCTTGTCAGCGTGCTCTCTCATCTTGGTTCTTTCCATTAGTTGTCTTTCCTGCACTTTGTGGGTGGAATTGTCAGACCTGATGTTTACTGTATAATTTTACAAGTCTGGAAATGGGTACTCTTCTTTCGTGAGATGTGTTCTGAATAAAATGAGATTGCAGTTCATTAAGCATGAAATTTTGGGTGTTGCTGCATTTGGTTCTTTTGTTGGTGGCTTTGGTACTTCAAGGTGCATCAGGTTCTTCATATTTGGGGTCCCATGTGTAGCTATTGTGCAATGCCATGCATAGCTTACAATCTGGGAAAAGAAAAATTCAAATTCTGTTGATGCAAGACTCCGAAAATTTGCCAAAGCTCTCATGGTTGCCATGGATGTTCAAATGCACATTCATGGGGGTAGTTTTTCATTGGAGTCCATGAAGTTTGGTTTGTGTTTCTATATTTTCTTTTTCTTTTTCTTTCTCCTTTTTAAAATATTTTTTCATTGATTGTCTTGTGATGAACATGTGTCCTGGAGGTCTTCAATGTAGAGAACACCTGTAATATGTGTGAAATTATGGCTGAAATCAATATATGCTTTCCTTGGAAGTGGTTGGGCAATATATTTTTTTCTACATTTTTGCTTATAAGATCTTGTGCTACTTTGTGTCTGCCTGTAGTTTTTTATTTTTCAGTGAAAGTTGGTAATCTCAAATGGGTTTGACCAATGAAGCCATGTAGTTGTTCTATATTGATAGGATATGGACAGGGGATCTTGTAAGTTCTGACCGAAATTGATGGAAAAAATTATTTATGGCATGCAAATTACAAGAATAAAGTAGATGAGTTGTCAGATGCAGGAGGAGTGCCAGATGCACTTGGACAGGATTAATTGATATTGCCCGTCATTTTCGCTCTAAAAGTTATAAAAGAGCTGGGAGGCCAGAACAAAGAGCTACTAAAGATGATGTCAGTGGTGGTAGGGAATAATTTGATATTGAATGGTTGATTAAACTTATGGTCTAAACTGATTAAAATGAGAATATGTAAGCACCTCGAACTAATTTGTGGCCACGGCTTGTCGAGGGTCAAGTGCTTGTAGTTGGGGGTGACTGCTGATGCATTGCTTATGCTGGTTTTCAACTTTCTGGCAACAATATGAATTTGAATTCGGAAGGACGAAAAAAAAAATCTTCTAATGGGAGCATTGCAAAGTTCTTTTTCAAATTGCCAGACTTTGTCTGATTTTTTTTTCCTTTTCTCTCTTGCCCTTTTGTCATCTTTGATTCCTTTCTTTATCTGAACAACCCTTTACTATACATTCCCTTGTTTGTCCTGTTGGTGTCAGTGGGATTTTCCTTGAATACTTTTTTGAGGCCATATTGCCATTTCTATCAACTGGTCATTTCTTTCTCCTTGATGCTATTGCTCTCAGTCAATGGCTTTCATTCTTTCTCTATTGTCTTACTGTGCATATTTGTTGAAATTTCTAAATATGCGGCTTTTGTTATCCAGAACTTCATGCAGTAATGTTCCAGGCATATTGCTGTCATTTAGAACTGTATTTTTGGTTGATTTGCTTCCTTGTTCTCTCACAACTTCTAAGGCCTATGTTATTGGTTCTTTTCTGGCATTTATCTTCTGAGATCATAAAAGTCCACCTCTTTTGTCTTGCACCATCTTTTGAGTGTAGAAAAGAATTGTTGTGGGTTTGAGATCATTCCAACAATGATGATGAACCAAACATTGCAAGAAGGTAACTATGGTATGGTTTATATGTTTGTTGGGTGTCTTCTTTATTGTAACAGTCAATCATATAAGGTTGGAGTTGAGACCTTGATGTAAAGAAAAGTTCACATCCTATATCTCGGTTGATGATATGTTTTCTTCTCTGAATTGGAGCCCAGGAGGCATTTGCCTTGCAGTGAGGAATCTTCAGGTGAGAGAGATTCAGTAAAGGTCTTGGTGATGCAATCGTGGAATTTGCAAGAATGAACTGGAGAGGATCAAAAAATGAGATTGACAGATACCGAGGGATCCTCTGTTGAACTTTTGAATGCAAAGTTGGCATTTTGTGGAGGATCTATTTTCTAATGCCTTGATTTGTTGATCTTGATTTTAAATTGTTTTTTCTATTTCTTTTTCTCCTTTCTTTGGGGTTCTTGGTTAGATTGTGAGGTGTGATTGCCTAATCATTGTGTAGGAGGTGCACCTATACCTAGCAGAAGCATACTTGTTAACAAGTTGTTGTTTTTGCTTCTGGTGATTTATTTGCTATTAATTCATTGCTTCCATCATATATGTACTTTGTATGGCCGACATTTTGTATGCGATATTTTCTGAAGGACAGAATATAATCTTATTGCAAGGTTCCTTTTTTTCCCTTTTACTGATGATCCTTAGAACTTAATGTTGAATTTGTTGGACTCAATTAATATTTGACTGTAATATGATTGATCCATGCAATGTGTCCTGCATAATCCCATGTATATATCTTCTTCGGTTGTTCATTGTTTCTAGATATGAGTGCGCGTACGATTTCCTTTGATATAAAATCTTCTAACTGGACATTAGGTGTCCCTTTATATGCTTGTACCTTGTTGTTCGTCCTTTCTACTTTTGAGCTGTTCACTGGATGTGAAATTTTGCATAATTCAGATGACCTTTAAATGGATGCTAAGGGAGTTACTGCTAATGAGGCTTCTTTCTTTTTCTGGATTGGTCTCTCAATGATTTAATTTGTTCGCACTGATGGCTACAAAAGCCTTGCTGGTTAAATTAATACGTTGATTTCCTTAACTGGTCAAGTAGTGCAAAAATTTGGTGTTCATTCTTATTTTTGCGTGTTTTACCACTGTGAATTCCCTTTTTATTTATTTACTTTAAACTTTTATGAAGGAATTTTGGTTGCTTCCAGGTGCAAGAAGTATCCATCTATGGAGTTGAGGGGCCTTTTCCAGTATCTTGTGAACCAGCTTAAAAAGGGTCAGGGAATTGAGCTTGTTCTTCTTCAGGTATTAAATCATTTAAAGTCTGGAAGTTGGTTAATTTATAACTTTCACAAGTTTTAGAGGTGGTTTATTGATGGCTGAAATTTCTTTGATTACCAGGAGCTTATTCAACAGATGGCTAATGTTCTGTACACAGAGAACCTAACAGAGGAACAGTTAGATGCAATGGCAGGGAGTGAAACTCTCCGCTATCAGGCGACTTCTTTTGGAATAACACGAAATAACAAGGTTCTTATACTTCCTCTGATGTTGACTGTGGGAATTAACCATGCATTATATTTCCTTCCTCATAAATTCCTGCCTACTTGGTTTAATCATCATAGAATTTGTAATGCTTAAAATTGAATCACGTTTGTTGGACCTATGAGTTGTGTAATTAACGATGCTACTGTAACCTACTGAATTGAATGATTATTTGCAGTATGCACACCTATATTGGATCGTGTCCTTTTAGTTGAGGATAAAAATGGATTAGAGCAAGTATTTTATCCCTTATTTTGGTGAAAGGAGTTAAATTTATGAATGTTTTACATTGCTTTGGGGTTTCCATTTAACATTGGCGGTCTTGCTGATCTTTTGGATATTTGAAATAATGAATTGATTCCTAGTTCGCTAATTTAGGCACATTTATATTTTGAACCTGATATATAATTTCTTTTTGCTCATATATTGTTTGGCCTATCTGTATTTAAAATGCGACTCCTAATTTGTTTGGATGGGAAGAGAAAGGAGAAAAGAAAATTGAGGGATTGTTTTAGTTAACGGCAAAAATACAATAATATTACTCTTTTCCTTGTATTTCCTACTGTTACTTCTGATGTTTTGGAATGTGATTGGTCATGTAAATGCCAAGGATCTTTATATGACATGGGTAATTTGTGGAGTTAAAGCAACATTTAATGTTACTCTATATCCAGGATCCCAAGATCCCAGGATCTCCAAATAGTTTAAATGCTACAACTTGTGAAGTTTTTCTTTTCCTCTTTCTTCCTCTCTGAAAAATTGTTAGGTTTTAAAGTTTTTGTGGCTTACAGAAGACTTTTGTCTACTCGATTTGTTGATTTTGATAGGCACTTCACTTACCTCTACCCACTGACATACTTATACTTGCAACAAATTTGTTCCATCAGATGAGTTAGCAATTGTTGGTTGCTATATTTCTGTAATTTTGATTTTGTTCCTCACTAATCACAAATAGCTGTATAGCAGTAACTATTGCTGCATTTAGTAACTGTACAAATTGTTTGATTTAAATCTGAACTCATGTTCTGGTTAACTAGCAATTGTCTCAATTTTAGGTCTCTTTGTGCAGGCTTTGATTAAATCTACTAACAGGCTAAGGGACTCATTGCTTCCAAAGGATGAGCCTAGACTGGCAATACCCATGTTATTACTTATTGCCCAACATCGTTCCGTGTAAGCTAAAAAGATTTACTAGTTTATCGTTCATTTTACTCCATGAAGTAATAAATTGTTGTTTTCATTTGCATCTATGCTTAAGGTAGTTATCTTGTCTACGAGGAATATTCATGGTTTTGGTGGTTGGGGTTGACAAGCTTTTCCAATGTTAATCAAGTTTTAACCTGAGGTAGCATGTTCTGATATCAGGTGTGAGCCAAAAGTTTGCAGTTGCTTTTGGTGTGAACGTGAATTTTTCCTGAAAACCAGCTACTGAGCAAAAGTGGGTAAATGATGAAATGGATGTAATGGCCATATTTGGGTGTAGCAACCCAAGCTTTTAGTAGTGTTTAGGAAAATTTTACATTTTTCTTTTCATTTTTATAAATATTAAGTTATAACTGATTTATGATATGCATTCCCAAGTTGTTTTCTGTTCCATAGTCTATTTCCATAAAGAAGATCATCTTGAGAAACACCATGAGACATTATTATTTTATGCTTTCCATTGGTCTCAGAACCTTCGTCTTTAAACTTGCCTGTGGTACTATTTTTAATGCTTTTCTTCTCAAATGCCATATTGTTTCTTTTTTTTTTTTTCCCATAAAACTATCGATTTAGCTGTTCCTCTTTCTGAAATTTTGGCATGCTGATTGAATAGTTGCATGCCCCAAGACATTCAGTAATCTGTTTTAACAATGTTGTAATTTTTACTGCAGGGTTGTCATTAATGCAGAGGCACCTTATATAAAAATGGTTAGTGAGCAGTTTGATAGATGCCATGGAACTCTTCTTCAATACGTGGAATTTCTTTGCAGTGCTGTGACACCAGCCTCTGCTTATGCTAAGCTGATTCCATCTCTTGATGATCTTGTCCACCTTTACCACCTTGATCCAGAGGTCTGGATCTCCTTTTCCCAGTGATTTAGTAGTGCATGCGCATGATAACTTCCTGATTGTATATACTTTTGATGCCCTTAAGCTATATCATTTCTACTTATCCTTGGAAAGATCTTTTCTTTGTTTTGTAACTTCAGGATTAATTAGTCACGTCATGATAAAAGTTCTCTGGATTTAATGACTGTCCTTAGGATAACTTATTTTTTGTTCTCTGCTTTGTGTGTAGGTTGCTTTTTTAATTTATCGTCCTGTAATGAGGCTCTTCAAGTGTGAGGGTAATTCTGATGTTTTCTGGCCTTTGGATGATTATGAAGCTGTGGGCACTGTTGAGTCTGAACAAACTGAACACCCTGGCCAGGTGATCCTGGACCTTGGGTCCCCTCAAAAGCCCATAATGTAATTCTTTGTATCCCTCTGTGCTAATTTACTTGCATTGGTAGCATTCTAGTTTTCACCTGCATATGCTCATTGTTGAGGGTAAGATGTGGAAGAAAATCAATTCTGTATGAATTGGTATTAAATGTTTAATGTGAAGGATGGTTATATGTTAATTCTGTTCAGGTGGTCAGATCTTCTTGATACTGTGAAAACTATGTTGCCTTCCAAAGCCTGGAATAGCCTCTCACCTGATCTCTATGCAACTTTTTGGGGCCTCACATTGTATGATTTGTATGTTCCAAGAAATCGTTATGAGTCTGAAATTGCAAAGCAGCATGCAGCTCTTAAAGCTTTGGAAGAACTCTCTGATAATTCAAGTTCGGCAATTACCAAAAGGAAGAAAGATAAGGAGAGAATTCAAGAATCTCTTGATCGGCTGATCAATGAACTACGTAAACATGAAGAAAATGTTGCTTCAGTTCGTAGACGACTTTCTCGTGAAAAGGATAAATGGTTGAGTTCCTGTCCTGATACATTGAAAATCAACATGGAGTTCCTTCAACGCTGTATTTTTCCGCGATGTACATTCAGCATGCCTGATGCTGTCTATTGTGCTATGTTTGTGCATACACTTCATTCCCTTGGCACACCGTTCTTCAACACAGTAAACCACATTGATGTTTTGATATGCAAAACGTTACAACCTATGATTTGCTGTTGCACTGAATATGAAGCAGGCAGACTTGGGAAGTTCTTATATGAGACACTAAAGATTGCTTACTATTGGAAGGTAATGGATCTACTACTTGATCTTGGCCCTTTTTTGCATTTTCTTTTTCAGGACAAAATATGTCTTAAGTTACAATGAGCTACTTACAGAAAATGGACAAGATTTCTCATCCTTCTTCTCCCTTAATTACTAGCATGCGCCATCTTTTTTAATTGTTGATGTTGATTAATGCTCTGTCTCCAGAGTGACGAATCAATATATGAACGTGAGTGTGGAAACATGCCAGGTTTTGCTGTTTATTATAGGTTTCCAAACAGCCAACGTGTTACTTATGGCCAATTCATCAAGGTCAGTTCTCAAGCGTTAAAATAGTGTAAAATTTTGTTTCTTAATTGTAGTTCCATAACTCTCAAGTGTTAACTTATTTAAACTTTTTCTGGATAACCACCTTCCCTTTTTTTTCTTTTTTTTTTCCGCTGGGATGCCAGCTCTGATCTGTTCCTGGAGTCTAGCCTGTATAAGCAGTTTTACTCTAATATTCCATTTATCTATGTATTTTTTCACCAAGTCTGCATGATATATGTGATATATTCACTTCTAAAACTTGACTAGTATTTATTTTCTTAACTATATTACTTGTGCTAAAGCGCCTGCGATTTTTAAACTCCTCTGCCCTAATATGTCTTGTAATTAACCAATTTAAATAATCTTAGTTTTGTCAATATGTCCCTGATTAATGTAGGGATATCAGGAAAAATACATGATCTCAATTATATTAACCAACTTTTTTAATCTCTGTAAAGAAACAAACTGGACTATCTTTATGGGATGGAAGGAATGTATAGATCTGCTTATTTTTTGTGGAAGTCCCAACTTGCTATGGAGTATAGATTATGCACCTAAAAATACTAAGGGTTTCAAGTTAATGATTTTATCAGTTAAATTGATTTTTGTGGTGGCAAAGCTTGAGAACCAGAAAAACAGTAAAGCTTAAAGCTGGGTTTTTTGAGATTCTGTAATTCAAAAGCACACATGATTTTAAAACTGAATTTTTTTTTTCACCTGGTGCAGAGTCTCTTTTTCTGTTCGCTTTTTCTTGTTTAAATTTTTACACTTTCTTTTCATTTTTATGTTTTTTTTTTATTTTTTTTTCTCAATTTCCTTTAACCAAGTATCACGATGTCTTAGTTTTGTTCCTTCTATCTTCCTCAATTTCTTTATCATCTTCTTTTTCTTCTTGTCTCTTCTTTGATTCTCCCCATCAGTATCTGCTTGCTTACTGATGCCTGTGAGTATTCCAAAATTTGGTCTTTGTTGTATAGTCATCTGTGAATGTCTTTATTTGTATCTTTACTGATTAGTTGAGAATGCATGGTATACAGTTATTCTATGCTTCATTACTCGTCTCATAATATGCTTCATGACTTCTAAGTTTATGAGAATTAAGAAGCTATTTCCTATTCACTTTGATTTTGCTCATTTAGCTACTTGAAATTATTAAATATGTATTGCACAATCTATTTGGATTTTATTGGACCGCTGAAAATTATCATTTGCTAATTTGGTTCAAGGCTTCTGCTTTTGTGTTGTTTGCTCAAATAGTATTTTCCGCTTTGATCTGTTACTAGTTGCATAAACAATGCTGTTCCAACTGCTCTTAATTTTTGTGCATCATGAAGTGGTAATTATACATTCTTCTTTTCTCATCTAGGCTTATTTGTGACCCACTTGTGTTGCATTTACTTTTTTTTTTTTCCCCACTTCTGGGTTTATAAATGATACCATTTATGTGCCACTTTGTTGATAGGTACACTGGAAATGGAGTCAAAGAATCTCGCGGTTGTTGATTCAGTGCTTAGAATCAACGGAGTACATGGAAATTCGAAATGCGCTTATATTGCTGACGAAAATTTCTGGTGTCTTCCCAGTTACTAAAAGGAGTGGGATTAACCTTGAAAAACGGGTAAAGAAATTAACAGTTGTTTTCTTTTAATTTTAACTTTTATGTTATGATAGCATAACGTCAAGTTATATTTTCTTCTTTCCATCCATACAGGTAGCCAGAATTAAAAATGATGAAAGAGAGGATCTTAAAGTATTGGCAACTGGTGTTGCTGCAGCTTTGGCTGCTAGAAAGGTGAATTGCAACTTCAAACAGCACATTCAGTTACTTCTACTGTATATTTTGATATCTTCTTCTTGCTTGCAGCCTTCTTGGGTTACAGATGAAGAGTTTGGCATGGGATATCTTGAAATAAAGCCTCCTGCTGCGACAAAGTCTCTGTCTGGTATAGCAACTGGACAAAGTGGCTCTGCCACTATTGTATCTCAGAGTGAATCAACTGGGGGAAGAGCAGTTGCTGCTGTTAATCAACATGGAGATGCTGGGAATTCTGCCAGAGAACAGTCATCTAAAGTCAAACCTGCTGATGGTAGGTCTGATAGAACAGACTCGCATGTGAAATTAGATCCAGGTCACCAAAAAGCAAAAGTCGGATCATCAGTGAATGGAGCAGATACTCAATTGTCTGCTTCTGCAGCTGCTGTGCAAAATGGAACATCAAGAGCAGCTGAGAATCAAAAGCAATTAGATGAATCAACAAATAGAATACCAGATGAAAGTACTGGTAGAACTGCCCAAAAGAGCTTTGCAGAATCTGAGGTATTATATGGCTTTTGTTTGGCATTGTCAGTTGATTTGCTTCAGTAAGTTATTATTAGTTATGTTTGTCCAGGTGACATTATTTGCAATTACATGGACATGCATAAGAAAGGAAGCATCACCATTTAGGCAACATTGCTTACCAGTTGACACTTCGAAAATAAATAAATACATAATATTGATGATAAAAGAAGCCATCTGCTTTATGTTCAGCTTCTATATTTGTTTTGAATCAGATGACCAACTGAATACACTAGAAGTTATTCTTTCATGGTTTTTGCATCTGTAGGATTTTTCTCTTGCATAATCCAGTGTTATTGAAATGGCACTTCATAGAAGGAATTGAGTGGGGCTCCTCAATTGAGCAGTATTGTGTTGAAATATAATATTTAAGATTTTGGACTAAAACAACTCATTGCCTCCTTGAAGCTATCTCTGTAAAATTCTGTTAGAACTTCTCTTTACACTACGTTTGGTCCAAGGGAAGTGTAGTTTCTTTTAATGAGGAGAACGGAAAAGAAATGGGTAGAATAGAAATGAAATGAATTTATGTTTCTCTTATTGTGTTTGGTTTTGCTTTAATGAGGAGAATGGAACGGAAGGTTTGCAAGTTACTGTTTTACAGGTATATCCTTATCAAGAAAAAAATCAATAGCTGTCAAGTTCGCAGGATAAAATTGTAATTGCAAGGTTTGAATTTAAATTTCCCTCCCTTTCCACCAAATTGGTGGGAAATGGCTTGAGACACCTTAAAGGCAAGTGGGAAATTGTCTTGCTTTCTCTTCTATTCCACTTATTTCTTTCCAAACAAACATAGTGTTAGTAAAATCTTCTTCCTGTTTTGTGCTTTCTGTGTGTTGTCTTGTAGTTATTTCTTCAGTGCCATGGTGTTGTCAGGTGTTTAGAAGCGTTGTAATATACATTTATTTTTCTGTGACATTCTATTCAAGGGTGTGTATATCTTCTCCTACCTACTTCTGTGGCTTTTCTCATGGGGTAGAGACAGTGCCTTCTCTAGACAGAATTCGAGGGCTTAGTCAGGTTTATTTTCATGTATAGTGTGAAAATTTCAGCTCTAGCATGCTAAGGGGCTTGTATTCAGGCCTTGAGTTTGGTCATTTTCGGAAATAATTTTGATTATCCAACAAGGTGGAATGGCCATTTTCTTTTATCTTTAGGTACTTAACTGGTAATCTATGTCCCTGGGATTTCAAGACTATAATTATAGCTGCTAGATTAACTAGTGTTTGTTTACATCCTTCCCTCTACTTACCCCTGTGAATGCAAAGCAATATTAAGCTTTAGTAGTTTTTGTAAGTGATGTTGAAAGGATACAGTCAAATATCGAAACATAATCCATGTAATTTCAATTTTTGACTTATTTTTTTACCTCTGTATAATTATTATGAATAAACACTATCCAGCTTATTGGTTACTTTAAATAATATTGTAATCTATTATCTAAATCAGCCTCATTCCACAGAATTTGTAAATGTAGTTTATAGTTCCAATCATTATTCATCTAGGTAAGCGTGTTCCATGATTAGATAGAAATGATAATTGATGTATGGACTTAATTATATATTATTGTGCTTTTTGCTCTGAGTTCTTTATTCGTTTAGTTTTTAATCCTCCATTGAGGGGGGAAAATGTCACTGTTGATCTACAAATTATTGTGTTCAAATTCTTTAAAGTATTGATGGTGCTACTTCTTCTGTTGCCAGCATCATCAGTAAAATGGTCATTATTTTGATGGACTTTTTTTGGCAGTCGAAAGCCTTGGGGAAACGGTCAGTGCCTGGCGGATCAGGTAAAACACTGAAGCAAGAACTTTCAAAAGAGGACTCCAAATCTGGAAAAGCAGTTAGAACTCTTGGCGCTGCTTCAGGTGAAAAAGATATTCCTTTTCATTCATCAGAAAAGAGACAAGGAAATGGTACCAATGTTTCAACAGCAGTTGCATCCAATGGTAATGCAGTTTCAGCATCAGCAAAAGGCTTGTCTTCATCTGCAAGAACCTCTGATGGTCACGGTAATGAATTTAAGCCTGATGGTGGCGCTGCCAAATCTGCTTTAAAAGATGATGCCATTGAAGTTGGTGAAGTTCATAAGCCTCCTCCTAGAGTTGTTCATTCTCCTAGGCATGATGGTTCTTTTGCATCATCATCAAAGTCAAATGATAAGTTGCAAAAGAGAGCAAGCCCTGTGGAAGATCCTGACAGGTTAAGTAAACGCCGAAAAAGTGAAAATGAAGTGAGAGACTTAGAGGGTGAAACTAAGTACTCTGATAGAGAAAAATCCATAGATACTCGATTAATTGATATTGACAAAGTTGGAACTGATGAACATAGTATATATAGGAGCACAGATAAACCTTTGGATAGGTCAAAGGACAAAAGTATTGAGAGATACGACAGGGACTATAGGGACAGATCAGAGCGCCCTGATAAGTCTCGGGGAGATGACATGCTAGCTGAGAGACCAAGGGATCGATCAATGGAAAGATATGGAAGAGAGCGTTCTGTTGAGAGAATGCAAGAGAGAGGTGCAGATAGGAGTTTTGACAGACCTTCTGACAAAGCCAAAGAAGAACGGAATAAAGATGATAGAAGCAAACTGCGGTATGGTGATACATCTGGAGAGAAATCTCATGTTGATGATCGGTTTTATGGGCAAAATCTCCCTCCACCACCACCTTTGCCTCCTCATGTGGTTCCGCAGTCTGTTAATGCTGGTAGAAGAGATGAAGATGCTGATAGAAGATTTGGAACTGCCAGGCATACTCAGAGGCTTTCTCCAAGGCATGAAGAGAAAGAAAGAAGACGCTCAGAAGAAAATTCTTTGATCTCACAAGATGAAGCAAAACGTAGAAGAGAAGATGATTTTCGAGAGAGAAAGCGAGAAGAGCGGGATGGGCTGTCGATAAAGGTATGCATTGGCAGTTAATTGTTCTTTGTTGTTTGACATTTGACTAGCTTTTGGTGACACATGAAATGACCTATGCTTTCCTCACCGCCCCCCTTCTTTGTGAGCTAGTTCCATTGCTATCATCTTTTATTGGCAAAAGGCATTTTTGGGACCCTGAACTTTAGCCTTTTCTTCTGTTGAGTTCCTTAACTTTTATTGTGTTGTAACGAGTCCTAATCTTTATTTTAACGCATTGGGTTCATTTTTGACAAATTGAAGAAGATAATATTATTATTATTGTATACATTGAGCCCTTGAGCTATCTTTCCTTTTTTCCTTATGTGTATGAGAACAAACGTTCTAGGCTTGAAAGAATGCAGTAAAGTTGAGACTGATAGGAAAAAAAAGGGTTGAAGTCCAGGGATCCCAAAAAAAAAAAAGAAAAAGACTGATCTTGTATGCTGGTTCTGAATGCGTGATTCCAGCACTTGCTTTCATGAAAAATAGTCTCATAGTAGCTAGTAGCTGCCAATCGCATAGTGTAGCTAGATTGAGACTGTTGTTTTCTTTTGTTATTTGTGGCATATAGACTTTATTTCTTTACTGTTTGCCTTGCCTTTTTAGAGACATTGACAACAATTCTGCTTCACAATGAAAGTTTCCTGTGCATGTCACCGTTATGTATAGCTTTTTCTCAATTCTGCTTCTCAGCTTGGTCGTGTTCTTTCTTGCATTGGTGGCAGGGCATAACGTCTATGCAATTCAAATTCTAATTTATGGAAATGTTCTAATTAAGGACAATTCTTTACCTTTTGCTAATGGCCGCAGAGCCAGCAGACTAAAATCCTTCATGATGCATTATGTGAAAAATAGCTGGAAATGTCCTCTTATACCGCATTAAAATACCTTAAAAGAAAATTTTCTGTTTTAATCAAAGATTTTCAATGGTGCTTTTCCAAAGATTTATTAGCACTGGAAAGCAGAATTGATCTCATTCCAGCCTTCAGAAGAGGAGGTATCAACTGTACCAAGTTTAGATACCTTAAATACACCAGTGTCTCCTTTCAATGTGTAATAGCTGCTACTATTCAATACTTGGAAGGGCATCTTTAGGAAATAATGACCATTTATTGCTTTAAATCTCTACTTTACTTCCTCATTCTCATTTGATACTACTATTTTCTACATCAAGGCATTTAGCAGCATTATGAATTAGCGATCCAAATCAATTTCAGCCTAGATCAGGTTGAGATCTTAAATACCCTATCAATGTAAGGTCTTTGATGATCCTGTATTTTACTTTTCCTTTTTTAAGTTTCTGAACAAGAGTATGAAACTGGACAGCAGCTTCATGCCGCCTTTATCAGGTGCTGCATTTCAGAAAATGCACTGATTATTTTTTTTTTTTTCCTTGGGTCTGTTTATTCAATGAGGTAGCTTAAACCATGTTCTATCTTTTTGATCACTTTATGTCGGCTTCTAATTTTCTGCTTATGTTTTATTTGTGTAATTTGTTCAGACGTCCTAGAATTGGTATTTTGTAAGCATTTTATGATTGCTTCATTTGTTTGTCGTGCCAATTTTGTTCTGGATAGTTACTTTCTCTGCATTTGGTTTTTTTTTTCCCCCAATTTAATGGACTGAAAAAAAAAATAGGTGGAGGACAGAGAAAGGGAGAGGGAGAGAGAAAAAGCAAACATTTTGAAGGAGGAAATGGATGGTGCTGCAGCCTCTAAAAGACGGAAGCTCAAAAGAGAGCATTTGCCAACGGGGGAAGCTGGTGAATATTCTCCGGTTGCTCCACCACCTCCACCTCTTTCTATTGGTATGTCACAATCATATGATGGGAGAGAAAGGGGGGATAGGAAGGGAACCATGATCCAACGTGCAGGTTATTTGGAGGAACCTCCTATGCGCATCCATGGTAAAGAAGTAGGCAGCAAAATGGCTCGTCGTGATGCTGATCCGTATCCTCAAACCCATTTTTAAATGATGCATTCATGAACTATACATATGCAACCATATTTATGAGAACACATGCATCCACTATGAAATTTATTTTTTCAAGATTATGTCCTGGGTTTGTTGCATGTGATACGAGGAATCATCTGGATAGTGTTAATCAGCTGTATAACTTGCTGCCTGTGGTTTGTTATTATTACAATTCAACCATTTCCCAGAAGATTTATCTTAGTCACAAAAATCTATTGAGACTTGAAAGATCTCAGTAATACTTGAATACCTTGTTTATTATATGCATTAATGTGTCCAATCAAATTATAACTGTTGAAATTGATCCTAAATGCACAGGGCCAGGTGAAACCATAATGTAAGTGCATATGTATGTTTTTTAAGTCTGTTAGTAGTGGTTTTTGCTTTTAGAAACTCGAAATTGCAACTCCTTGACAAGGTTACAGGATGTATGACCGAGAATGGGAGGATGAAAAGAGGCAAAGAGCAGAACAAAAGCGGAGGCACAGAAAGTAAAGCTTTGCCTGCAATGGATATGCATATTGGATGGGAACTAGTTGATTTGGTGCGCCAAAATGGGGCGCTTGGTTACTTTCGGAGTTACATTTTATATTCCTAATTTATGTTAAACTGTTCCCGGACTAAATTGTGTTGTGGCACATGGTTTTGGTAGTTTCTATTTCAAACTTTGATTAAATGGAAATTGAATAGTATTAATATCAAATTATGTACTGTAACTGTATAGTCTGTCTTCTGTGGCAGCAATGCATCTCATTGAACATTTGATGCGGAATGTAAATACAAATTTTGAAATGCATTTTCAGTCTCGAGTATTGGAGATATATAAAGGGGTGTTCTTGCATAAAGAGAGGAACACTCGGACTAAACATTGTTTTCAGATTCACAGTTCCTCTTGTATAGTCTATTAGCCAATTCTTCAGTATATCAGCTACCGTCTGAATAATAAATATATGTATGAGGTCAGTTTTAACCCATAAAAATAAATCCAATCGAATAAACAACGTTAAAAAAATCGATATACAGCGGTGGTCTGAAGGTTTTTTTTTTAAAGGAAAAAGGAAAAGGGAAAAGAGGAAAGAAAGCAGGGTAGAAAGAAACAGAATTACTTGTGGTGGAGGATTTATCTGGGGAAAGATGAGTAGATAATTTCCACCAATGGGGCATGGCTGATTCTACTCGTGCTTGCAACAAAACAGACACTAACCAAATGGAACAAATCTTTTTTTTTTCCCTTTTAAATTTCAGTGTTACATTAGTATTTTATCTATTAAGCTTCTAAGTTGTTATGCATTTAGATTAAGATTTCAATTTTAATCTCAAATTGTTCCACTTTAATTATTTGTCTTTGATTGAGTCACTAAACTTTATTGAGCAAAATTTAGTACCCACGTTAATTTTGTCAAATTACTTTTAATTATATACCATTTTCATTTCGTTCTAAACGTCCTTCTTTCAAAACTTCTTATTTTATTTTGCTTCAAATAATATGTATTAAAAGGAAAATGTGTGCCAAGTGAAATGATAAAAATAATACTTAATTTTAATATGTACACTATATTAAAGAAGAAAAGTTCAAAAACTCAATTATAAACGAAACATGTATAATATATGAATTTTTCCAAAACAAATTAATAAATCAATTACCAAATAACAATGAACGAAATCTTCATCCAAGTCCTGTCCATGATATTCTTGGTTAAATCAGAAAAAGCTCAACAAGAGCACTTAATTATTTCTCTAATTGCACCAAGGCAGCTCTTTTGTTTTCTCCAACATTCTTCCATAAGTTCCCAACCGTCCTCATGCATATGCTGGATTGGAATTTGGCACATATTGAGGCTGACAAAATGGATTGGATCCGTTAGGATGACTCACTTGCATTTGCCATTGATGATTGCTCTTTTTCCCATCCTTTTCTTCACATCCATTGCTTAGCAAATGATGAGAAAATTCAAGCGAAGCATCAAGCAAAACCTCCCAATTATCATTTTCATCTTCTTCCAATTGAATCAATGGTTTAATTTCCTCATAATTTCTTCTACTTTCCTCAAATTTCACCCAATCATTACTAATCACACAACCCCTTCCAACCATTTGCTTAGGATTATCTCCTTCATCATCTTCATTTGTGCTCGATTTATTAGACTGATCTAGCCATGAAGATGGAGAATTTGAACAAGACGATGAATCAGTTAACTGCCATATCCCATTGAGAAATGTCTCCAGAGCTCGAATTTGAATCTCTGGAATTCTTTCAATCATTGGATACTCATAAGAACCACAAAGTCCTTTCACTTTACACCATTCATAGAACTCACTGAGTTGATCTGCTTGCAAAGCAGCTTTCTTGTAGATCCCAAAGGAGGAGATACAACTCCTGTATGGCATTTGGATTAGGTTATCCAAAACCAGAACAATCTCTTTTCTGAATGTGGTATAACAGATAAAACTATCCCGAACTATATGCTTCATAGCCGATTGAATAATGAAGCTTCTTGCGGCTGTTCCAGTCGGCCTACACTCCATGATTCGATCGATCAGGCTCTGAAGCTGAGGCAGAATTTCAAGAATTCTTCCCACTTCTTTCATTTTACGTTGCAAGCTTGAATCAGTGCCTTCTTCTTCATCTTCTTCAGTTGCCTTGGGATCCAAGGCAAGGCAGCCAAGGGCTTCGTCGAGCAATTGAGCATATGATCTAATAAACATAGTATAATCTTCAGGATTCGACGATGAATCATCTCGAAAACGACATGGGTATAAAGAGAGAAGACCGGTGGATCTTGCCCACAAAAGTTCCGTCCGAAAGGGGCTTTGTTCGGGCAAGGAACGGAGCAAGCGGTGGAGGAGGAGGAGACATTTGAGGGCAACTTTCCAGCAGTGAGTACGGCCGAAACGACGAGTGAAGCTGATAGAAAAAGAATGAAACGACGATGGAGAGATGGAGAAGATCTTTAAGAGCTGGTTTATGTATCTTTCAGGCAATGGTAAGTCGTCAGGAGCAGTAGCTTTGACAATGATGAGATCAAGATCGCAGAAGCCACCAAATGTAATCACTTTAGCATACTTAACTGAGCTGTGCTCTTTTAAGTTACAAAGCAACTGCCTGAACTTTCTCTGCATTGCTACAAACATAGAGGGAGAGAGTGTGCGTTAATGGAGTACAAGAAGAAGAAGAAGAAGAAGGAGATAATTGGCATAGACAGTGACGTCGACGATGTCTATGTAATTATGTGAATGGTAGAGTTCGGGTTTAGTATATATTTGCTGTTTCTTTTATTTATTTATTTTTTAATTACATAATTTCTTGCAATTAAAAGTATCTTTGGAATTGTCGGCTTTTTACAGTTTCAATGCTAACTTGCTGTTCTTTTTCCTTAAATTTTTCTCAAAAAAAAAATATTTGTCGTATTTTCCTTTTAATAATAATAAATTTGGTTATGAATTTTGAAAGTTAATTTTTATTAGAGTTATATTTATTTCTCTACAGAGTCATATTTAAAATGCAAATTAATTTGGTTAGAATATATAGAGAAGAATTCAATGGATATCAAAATATTGTTGGCTAAATCATGATCCACGAGAGTAATTTGTTTTTTCAGTTGGGAAAAAATTAACTAGAAAAATCACATGAATTAATCCCATAATTGTGATTTTTTTTTAAATAAGAAATTTGGATTTTAATTCAGAAATATGGATATGTACTGTTTAATTTATTAAACAATCTTGAATTTGTGAAAAAAGAAAAGCACCAAGTGAAGCAGGCGAACCACTCCTAAACAATGAAATCTATTTTTGTTTTGTAATTAATTTTTATTGCAAGTTTTGTCGTACTAAGAATAATATTTCTTGATGTCCTCGCTCGCTAATTATTTAACAATAATAATATTTTACTTTACAAGATATATAGTTCACCTTGACAAACATCACAAACAAATCACCAAATATATATAGATTTTAAAAAAAATCTATAAAAAGATAATTAATTAATTTTTTCTCATTAATTCTGTAATTTAAAAATTTTATTTTTTTTAAATTTTATTAAGAAAAAAATAATTTTAATTTATATTCACAATTATGGTAAATATATATAACAAAATTTATTATCATAATAATATATGAATTTGTATGTATGTTCTGCGCACAACAGTGCATCTAGAGAAAAGAAAGTGTCCATTTCTATTTCTTTTAAGAATATGTTATAGACGATTAAATTTTGATTATACTTCTAATTAATTAGAATTCAATTTTTATTTTTTTTCGATGTCCTTATTAAAAAAAATCTTTCTTTTTTCTTTTCTAGAATTAGAAGGTATCAATTGAAGAGCTACACTTAATAATAATTCTTTCATCTTCAATTATACAAATTCCACGAAATAGTTTGAAGAGTAAGATCACATAAAAATAATATAAATAAATTAAAGGTGTGGTAAAATATATATGCACTAAATCTAAATGTACTGAATTAATAGATATTTTCATAATGTTTGCGATAGTTAATTATTTCTTACAAAAGAAAAAAGAAAAAATCAATATGGAGAGTATAAATCAAACTTAGATTGATTGAAAAAATAGTCACACTTTCTAAATTATAAATAATTCTTAATGATAATACATTAAAATGTTCAGTCCATTAAATTTGGCCGAAGAGCTCTTTCCAATCTAAAAATAATAATAGGGCCAAAGCCCGTGGCATAATTTTTTTACACGCAAAGCTTATTCCCTAAGTTAAATAATTATTATCTACTCCATTCGACAGTATAAATAGAGCATTTACTCTACTTTGAAAATAAATGTTTTTTTTCGTACTGAAGTTATTTTACCAAAATTCCTTAACGTCTTTAACTTAATCTTTAGAGTGTTCCTAGTAGGGCCATCCCGGGCCAATATTCTCTTCAGGATCATTTAGTTGTTTAGCATACAATCCTCCAAAGCTTTTTCTCCTACACATAATCGGATTTATTATTTAGTGATTTCGTTGAGAGCTTTATGGCAAAAGCGCTGAGACATTCTCTATCAAAAGAGAACGCTATGAGCCAAACTCCGGCTAGCTCAGGCTCAATTTATTCGGTTGACTCCGACTATATGCATTTAATAATAGTGATATGGAGTACACTACATGTAGAATTCATAAATAATAAAAAAAAAATAACGGAGATGCTATATGAAAAAAATGCTTAAAACTTGACATAAATTCAAATATAAAATTTTTATATATTCAGTAAACTATTTATGAAACGTATTTTATATCACTACTGCTAAATATATGCAGATAAAACTTAAAGAAAGTAGTATTTT
>CANXYI010650485.1:0-10985 GCA_948208565.1 Hura crepitans
ATTAAAGTATTATTTTATTATCGATTTTTCTCTTTTTTTGAGCAAGGATTTTTTAAAGGTTTATAGGTCTTAATAGCATGATTTTATAAGGCATATAGAATGATGAATAAAGGTTAATTGGGGGATGAATAATTAAAAGAGAATAATGGAAAAAAAGGGCTAAAAATGGATGACCATTGGATTAGAAGAGAAAAGATCTTAACCATTTATTTGATTAACCAAGTCAAAGGTTAATATAAGTTATTTAATTGGTCAGTTATGGAATAGTGAATAAGTCATTTTCTTCATCTTTCTTCCTCTAGCCAATGCCATTCATTAGTGTGCCCTCACCATTTTCTTCTTCTTTCTCCTCTAATCTAGCCTTAATCTTTCACTTCTAAGCCATCAACCAAGACCTCCATAGCCTATAAGGCACCATAAAAGCAAGAAATCAAGGAAAGATTAAAAGATTTTGATAGAGAAGCATATAGGTGAATAGTAACCAATTTTTCATGGAGTGAGTTTTTTTTCAACTTTATATTTTTCTAAGTGTCTTCAAGTGCCCAAAAAGGCATTTATAAGGTTAGATTTGTGTTTTAAAGCTTTTATGATTTATTATGAATTTTTATATCTTGCCTATAATTCTTTATGTAAAGGAAATTGAGCAAAAGAGGAAAAAGGGCAAAAAGAGGGCTTAAGCTAGTCTAAGTGGTGTATTTTGGTCCATTAGTAAGTTATTCAACTTAACATATGCATTATATGCATATGAGATTGCATTAAGTATATGTGTGGCTATATGTCATTAATACCATTGTTGGCCATTTAGTGAATTGTATTTATTCTAGCATGAGTAAGTATTAATCATGTCTTATTTTGATGATATGATAAAGAATTGAGTGATTGAGGCCACTTGCATGTTGAGGCCAAAAGCCTCTTTATAAAGAAATTGATAGATATGATTCTAATTAGACATAATATGCTTGTGTAGTTTAATTATGATAATAATGATGTAAGTCATGAATATGTTATATATAGACTTATTAACAATTTGATTTGGTAAGCTATATCCTAATGTGATGGCTAAAATCTTTAAGAAGCTTTAAGAGGATGATTATGTCACATGAGATGGTTTATGAGCATATGTAAGACTTTACGTCTTAAATGAATTGTGTAAGAATGATTTTGATGCCTATATGATAAGAATGATATATTATTATGCATGTGGTATGATATAGATTTATTGATCCTATAAAGTATGTATGTTGTAATGGCTAAAGTGTGGAAATTTAACCTTATGAGGTGATCAATGGTGTTGATTATGCATTCTTATATTTGCTTAATCAATTAAGCATTTTTATAGCATGAATGAGACGTATGTATTATGTATGATATGAAAGTAAGAAAAGTGATAAGTTGAGCCAATAAAGTGATGCTGATTACTCTAAGGCCATTCCTATTCCTATGAAGGGCATGATGAGACAAGTAAGTTATACATATATGTGAGATGGGTATGGCCGAGTAGCCTATTAAGGTGAGATTTGGTGCTTTAAGCACATTTCAAGAAAACATTTGTTAATAATGTTTGAGCATGATGTTATGATATTGAATTCTTTACATGTATGGATATGGAATATGGTTGAACATAACTAATAAGCCTTAACTTTTCATAAAGTTGTTATAAATCATATCAAACAAGAAGAAACATAATAATCATGATAATGTCCCATACGATTAGACAACCTAGATTGGATAGGTTAACCAGTCAACTAGGGAGATATAGCAGCTGTTATAGTGCCTTCAAGTACAAGTATGGCATTTGGGCCATAGTATGGCCTTCAATCATTAGTTTGGCCTTTGGGCATTAGTATGGCCTATTGTAGAGATTATGATATTTTTGATCAGGGATGAGAGTGGTTAATAGAGTTGCCACCTGGCTTTTACACTAGGACCTCTAATCTTCCATACCAGAAAAGATCGGAATTTTAGATCTTATTTATACCCTTATAATATATTGTCCATGTATATTGTAATATTTATCAGTCCCTTATCAATCAGGCATGCATTATTTTTAATTCAATCATATCACTTTTTATTCAAAGGAAGTAAATTGCAATATTTAAAGAATATAACAAACATATTTGTACATCTAGAAAATGGGTTATTGATTTTGTTGTTATTTGACCTAACAACTACCTATAATTTCATAGGAATTAGCGGTAATTCCCCAACTCCCATCTCTAGGAGATTGGTCTTTATTCAAGTACGTTTTTCATGTGACTTTTGATTAAGGAAAACTCAAACCCATTTTATTAGAAAATACCAATTAATTATGTAGAAAACCATTTTAATGTGAAGTTAAGGTTCAATGTGTAAAATAAGTTATTAACTTATCTATTACAAACCCAAAACAAGCTAAAATACACAATAAGTACATAACCAAAAATAATAGAATAGGGTACTAAAATTGGTCCCTCTTCTACGTCGCTTAGTCCGTATGGATGCTCTGAAGGTCTAGTCTTAGTCCTTGCAGACTATCTCTAGGGATAGGTCATATATATCCTAACTCTTGGTCCAACAAGTAAGTCCAATCAATAACTCAAAGGACAACAAAGTCGAACAACATTAAATCAAGATCATATGAATATTAACATATAATAAATAGAATATGAACACATTTAAGACATATGGATCAGGAGCAATTGATTATATAAACAAAGCATACTCTAAAGGACTATCATATAATTCATCATCTATAGGTCTGTGCGGACTGCAGCCCTTGTGATGAGGAGTCCATGCAGACTACTTATCGATCACTTACACATATATGCATACTTTCACACATGATATCAACATACAAGCAGAATAACTCACAATCATCAATTAACATATAACAAGATATTCAAAACATAGAATCATGCTCACTGGATTTGAGTCTGTGTAGACTAACTTGTCATGTTTACATAAGAAAAATAAGTCCGTGTGGACTACTTATCATGCTTATGCCTAAAGAATCTAGGTCTATGCGAACCTTACCATGCTTACAATTAGATTTATTTAATGATTACTAACACAATATAATATGCTTAATATGACTACGAGAATTAATTCTACATCACGTCTTTCATTATAATGGCCTACTCATCATGATCTTAAAGTGGGGATAACAAAGTATCACCTCACTTACATGTCAATTGTTTGAGATCATAGGCCTGTAAAACAATAACAAACACACAATAAACCTCAGACATTACCTGAATAAGAATTCTCTTCAAGCGATAGCTCAAAGGTATCAAGGTTTTGAGAGGATAGTTTGCGTTATCTTTAAATGAAGGTCTCCTAGTTTTCTAGATGCTATTTACTTATACATGTGATCAGTGAATAATAATTTTTTAGCTCCCTTCTCTTTTAGTTAAAGAGAAATATTTATACTTAGTTTTTTTAGGTTTTCCTTTTCGTCCAAAAAAGAGTCCCAATCCCAATAAGATTTTGGCTCCTGGATTGAATAGGTGGAATTCTGCCTCTGAAAAGACTTCTTTTGTTTATAGGTTTGTGCAGACTAAGCTTTAGTATACTGGTCCATAAGCTTTGTGGGCTGGGTTTTGGCCTAGTTTCTGTAGTTAGTCCATGCAGACATTGTCTAATAGGTCCGTGCAGACCTATCTCTTAAAGGCATGTGCTATGCTTGAGAATCTATCTCTAGCTATCATCATAGACCAAAGGTGAGGTGTCTACACCTATGGGCACCAGTTAGTCTCATTATCCAATTTTGATTTGTTGTTTTTTTATGTATAGTCATATTACAAATGGCTAGATACTTATAACTAATTATGTGTTAAAGTTAAGTTATGTTAAGTTGATGATGAAACTGAGTTAAATGAATATGTTTGTAATTGGCATGTATGAGAATCCATTATGCATGTTTGTGCCATTGCTTATGCACTTCTACAACATTTCAATATGCTTTACATGCTCATGCCTATAATGCTATTTCTTTTATTAATTTGATGTAAATGCATGATGTGCATGTGACCATACATATGTTAAATTGAATACACTACTAAGCATTCAATTAGTGAATCATTTTTATTTGCAATGTGTAGATTAATGAAATAGATTAAAGTCAAAGCCTCAATATTAGCAAGTTGATCAAGAGAATATTTCTTTTACCATTTTGCTTTTCTTTAGTATATTATGTGATGTAATCATAATAGAGGCACTCTTGCATAATTTGAGGGATTAAGCCTAATTATAATGTAAATAATTTTGTAACTCCTTAAACTAATTTCTTATGTGTTTATATAGTTACGTATTATATGTATAACTTATATGATATCTCTTCTTGTAATTAGGTTAATGATGTTGTTGAGATTGGATGGTTAGATAGACTAATATGGAGTTGAGAAGAGTTGATTTGATTATAAAAGCATTTTTACCTCTAAGTTTAATATTTATGATGAGAATAGTATCCCAGTACAATCGTTATGGTACCAAATTTTTGACACAATGATTTTCTTAATGTTTTGATCTTTACCATAAATATAAAATTTGATCTTAAAATTTGTTCTAGTTTTTAAAAATGTTTTTATCAAATAAGTTTTCCATTATGGTTTAAATTTGTACGAGTTTTCCTATAGTTAATTTGGATATCAATACATGTGTTGCTTTCTATCTGGGTCTGGTGATCTGATCGGATATGTGTCACATTTGGTGGTACCAAAGCTCCAATTTAGGCATTCCTAGATAGATAAGGTTTATATAAGAGTGCCTTATGGTAAATATGCATCACATAATTATATGATATTGAGGCTTATAATATGTTCTTTATCTTATAGATCAAGGATGAGACAATTTACACTACCAAGAGGTGCTGAGGAACTAGAAAGTCATGCTCCCATATCAGTTAATGTGCCCTTTAAAACAAGTATTTAGCACCTAATGTTGCAAGGAATGCAGCTCGAGTAGTAATAGTTCTCCTCTAACATATGGTGGATTTATTTAGGCAAGCTACAGCAGTAGAAGCTCCTCTACTAGCATAGCCTGCACTGCAAGCACTTTAGAAAACATACCTAGAGAGGCTTAAAAAGATAGGGGATAAGGACTTCAAGAATGAGGAGCTGAATGGGTCTATGAAACCCGAATATTGGCTAGATAGAATAGTAAGGATCATAAGCAGTTGACATGCACTCTAAAGGAGTATGTAATTTATGCTACTTCACTTCTTTAGGATGAGGTATGCAAATAGTGGGAGACCAATATAGTATATGAAAGGCCTAAAGATTTGACTTAGGAATTCATCCTCTAGGAGTTTAAAAAGAAGTACATCATGAGTATTATCTGGACAAGATAAGATAAGAGTTTATGGATTTGTGGTAGAGATAGGGATCTATATTAGAGTATGAGAAAAAATTTTCCAAGCTTAGTTAGTATACTAATAAGATGGTTTCCACTGAAGATCAATGCAAACAGTTTGAAAACGGACTCAACCTTGACATTAAGCTTTAGGTGGCTCTTATAAAGCTTAAGGATTTCTCTACATTAGTTGTAGCTTGTCACACAATGAAAGAAATCTAGAAAGAGAAAAAAGATAGTTTCCAAAGGAAGAGGCCCTTTGGGCATAGACAAGCCAGTTCAACCTATACAATTAAAAAGAAATAGAAGGGTGATTAACCTAAGCATCAATAGAGTTAGAGATAGAACTAGACATAAAAGTTGAGTTAAGATTTAAAAGCCAAGTTTAGACAATAGACTCAAACCATTGGTGCTTAAAAATCCATAGCCAAGAATGCACCTTTGCCTCTATGTAAGCACTGTAACAGGAGACACAGGGGAACATATTGGATAACCATGTCAAGAGTATATTAAGGATATTGCTCCAAAGGCCACATTACTAAAGATTGTCTGATAAAACATATAGATTCTACTCAAAAGAGAGATAAGAAAGATATAAGAGATCGAGTTGGGGCTAAAAGTAAAGCACCAGCTAAAAAATATGCCATTAGAGTAAGAGAAAAAGCTAATGCACTAGAGATGATAACGGGTACTTTCCTACTCTTTGATTTACCACTTTTAGCCTTGATAGATATGAGTTCCACATATTTATATATCTACACTACATAAGCATAAGATAGGGGTTCATAATCTAAGATGTTAGATATAGAGATTCTTGTTCCCAACTTAATAGGGCAGCATTTCTTAGTGAACAAAATCTATAAAGAGTGTCCTTTGTTTGTACAAGTACATGAGTTTGCAGCCGATCTATTGAGTTGCCTTTTAATGATTTTGACCTTATCTTAGGCATGGATTAGTTATGCAAGTATCATGTAGTGGTAAATTGTAAAAAGAAGCAGATCTCTCTTAAAACAAAGGATGGACCAAAGGTTATAATTATAAGTGAGAGGTTAGAGTTTATATCTAATGTTAGTAGTTATAACAAGGAGGATGATAAGAAAGGGGTGCTATTCTTATTTGGCCCATGTCTATGACACCAAAAGAGATAACTAGATACAAGTAAGATGCTAGTTGTATCAGAGTTCATTGATGTTTTCCTAAAAGAGCTTTTCGACTTACTGCCAGAATAGGAGCTTGAATTTGGGATTGATATTTTACCTGGTATAACATTGGTGTCTATAGCTCCTTATAGGATAACTCCTATAGAGTTAAAGGAATTAAAAGTCCAGTTGCAAGAGTTATTAGATAAAGTTTTTATTAGGCTGAGTGTATCACCATAGGGAGCACTTGTCCTATTTGTGAAAAAGAAAGATGGTTCTCTCAGGCTATATATAGATTACCAACAGTTAAATAAAGTGACTATCAAGAATAAGTATCCACTACCATGGATTGATGATTTGCTTGATAAGCTTAAAGGAGCCCAAGATTGACTTGAGATATGGATATTATAAGTTAAGAGTTAAAGAGTCAGATGTGCTAAAGACAGCTTTTAGAACTAGATATAGGCACTATGAGTTTTTTGTAATGCCATTTGGGATTACCAATGCTCTAGTTACCTTTTATAGATTTAATAAATTTGATCTTTCATCCATTTGTGGACTAGGTTATGGAAGTGTTTATTGATGACATCCTACTTTATTCGAAGAATAAGTAAGAGCAAAAGTAGTATTTGACGCTAGTTTTGCAAATGTTAAGAGATGAAAAGCTTTATGGCAAGCTCAGTAAGTGTGAGCTTTAGTTGGATGAGGAGTCCTTCTTAGGATATATAGCTTTAATAGACGACACTCGTGTAGAAAGATTAAGGCTGCTATGGAATGGAAGCCACTCAGGAATACCACTAAAGTTAAGAGTTTCTTGGGTTTAGTATGCTACTATAAGTGATATGTCAAAGGATTTTCTATAATCATAGCACTAATAACATGCCTACTTGAAAGAATTAGAATGCAAGAGCACTTAGGCCTTTACTAAGTCTTTCAAAGAGCTTCCTCAATGGCAGTATCTTCTATAATCATTCTGTAAGAAGAAAAATGGCATTAGATGAAATTCTTCCTTCAAGAAAGAGGAGGATTAACTAGCCAAAATCAAAAGAGCTAGCAACTATTGTGGAAGAAAATTGTGTGCTTTTATAGCAATATAGAAAAGGTTGTTTGAGTCATGGGATAGAACTATTAGCCATAATTATGCTCCATGAGTGAGCCCTTGTTTAGATGAGGAGATTGGCCTTACTTGTGGCTCGTGGTAAGGTCCTCAGTTCAAAGCAACAAATCTTATAGGTACTCAAAATCATCATCACCTTTTCATCCCTCTTGCCCCATAATCATAGTTCCTGTTAGCAATAGCTTCATTGCAAGGGCTTTAGCTTTGGCATTCAAGTAGCACTTACAAGGAATGAAAAAGAATGTTAAGCTTGTTTAGGATGACAAGTGCTAAGAGAATTTTGATCAGTTAAAAATGATGTTGATCGAGGCTCCTATTCTTACACAACTAGTATTAAGGAAGGATTTTATCATATATAGTGATATGTCCTTGAATGGATTAGGTTATGTACTTATGCAAGAAGGCAAGGTTGTTGCCTATGCCTTAAGATAGCTAAAAACATATGAGAAGAATTATCTAACTCATGATCTAGAGGTTGCTACCATTGTGTTTGCATTGAAAATATGGGGGCATTATCTCTATGGAGAAAAATCTTATGTTTATATTGATCACAAAAGCTTCAAGTATCTCTATATACAAAAAAGTTGAATTTGAGACAATAAAGATGGATTGAGTTAATTAAAGACTATGATTGCCTTATTAACTACTATCTGGGAAAGGCCAATGTAGTGGTTAATGCATTAAGTAGAAAGTTTATGTCGGCAATGAAAGCTATGAATGTTAAGCTTATGTTTATAAATGTTGGTGCTTTGTTAGTACAAGTAAAATTGAGCTTATTGCAATAAGTAAAAGATGCATAAAAGGATGATTATAGGCTTATGAATGTCACAAGTATGATTTAAGAGGGGAAACCTACTAAGTATGAGATTAAGAATGATGGTTGTTTGTATTATCATAATGTCTTTATGTTCTAGATATGGAAGATTTGAGAATACAGATTTTAGTGGAAGTTTAAGAGGCTCTATATGTTATGCATCCTGGTAGCACCAAAATGTATCAAAGTTTGAGACTTTATTATTGGTTTTCAGGTATGAAGAGGAATGTGTCAGAATTTATGACTAGATGCCTTACTTATTAATAAGTAAAGGTTCAGCATCTGGTTCTATTTGGATTGCTTCAGCATATAACAATACTAAAATGAAAATGGGATAGAGACACCACAGATTTTGTGATCGGGTTACCTATAACAAAGAACAGGTGTGATTCTGTTTACGTAGTAGTAGACCGTTTAACCAAGTTTGCACATTTCATACTAGTATGGATAGATTTATCTTTAGAGAAGCTAGCAAAGTTATACATCAATGAGATTGTTAGACTGCATAGGGTGCCTTAGGTTTATTGAAGATTCTCTTTTTAGGGATAGACTATTTTACCTTAGGTTTTTCTTCTTCTTAAAGTTGTATAAAATGAACTTTTACTCTATCTTCTATTTTTATTTTAGATCTATAAAATAATATTCTCCTTTGTTAAGGGAATCTTGAATCCCTAGATTTAACTTTGGATATTTAATTGATTCAATGGTATATTATTTCAGTTTTGTTCTTTTACCATATGCTTAATGCTTGGATGAATAAGATTAACTTTTATTGCTTGATTGTTATTAGAATAACCAATTAAGTACATGACTATTGATTTGATTTTGTTTATGATTTTTTAGGTAGGGGTAAGGGATGAGATGGTTCAAGATTCATTAAAACCTAGTCCCATCTTAAATAGTTGGGAATGTTAAAATTCAGATCCAATCCCATCCATTTTTAATGAACTAATCCTATCCTAACCCATTTTTTAGAACAAAATGGGATTGCATTGGAGACTAAGGAACACATTAGAATGGTATGGGACAGGATCAAATATCCCATTTAAAATACATTAACCATGTTAAATAATAAATAACAAGTTTCATCCATATATCTAAAATATAGTAAACATACTTATAAAAATAAAAAAAAATAATTCTAAAAGCATACTTTGAAAGTAGTAAAATACATTAATAATATGTTCACATATTTCTATTTAAAACATAGCAAAAAGTAACAATATAAATCAATTAAGAAACATATATTATAAATATATAGTGTATATAATTATATTTATATATGTATGTGTATAAATCAATAAAAAATAACATTTATTATTATTATTATTATTATTATTATTATTATTATTAAATATATTGGTTCTGGATGTTCCACTTTTAGTTTGGCTTGGTCTAAAATGGATAATTAGGTTGGGACATAATGGATTGATACTTAATTCCAATCCTATCCCAAATTTCAATTTTTTTTAGGACAAGTATTGGGAAAAAATTTGTATTTTGTGATTTGAGACCTTTTAAGACATTTTTGGGTTCATTCAAATTTTCTATGTCTATGCACACCCCTAAGTAAGTGAATAACTAAGTTAATTTATATTTTTTTGGAGTGATTATATGAATAAATTTAAGGATTAGTGAATTATTAAATTTTGGAAGGAAAATTTTATTAAATCAATTTATGTAGATTAACTTTTAGTTTTCTAAAATAGAGTTAGGAATATTTTGAATATCACTTTCTAAACTAGGGGGATTGGGTCTAGAAGTTAGGATTATTCTGAATATCACTTTCTAAACTATGGTAATTGATTTGTTATATTATGAGACAATTAGGTAAATAGATTTCCTTAACAATACTTGAAAAGTTAATTATTTAATAGTGGTTTTTGCTATTTTTTAATTTAATTATTCTTTTATTTTGGTTATATTTTTTCTCAAAAGTCATTTTTTAAATAACGTTTAGTAAGAGTGAAGTAATTAAGTTATATTTGATAACTAACAAACAATATCTGTGACACCCCTTACTCGGTCCGACCACCAGTCCCGAGTACAGAGTGTCACACAAATGATATCCAAACTGAACATGTGTAAAACCTTAATTAATTTGAAAACCTTTTTGTTGTGATTTAAAATATACTATGCATGCATATATTCATAAAAATACAAATTTTCAAAATTTGGTTTACAAGGTATATTATTGAGGTCCTCGTGCCAAAATTTCGACAGCAGAATGGATGCACCAAGCACTATCCCAAATAGCAATCTGCATAAAAATAGCATTTCTATAACATTCATTCACACAACAACCATATTTGGGTCTATTTGACCTTCTAAAACAACACAACAACCCTACAATCAAAACTCAGTTTCAACATCAAATCATACATGCTCAAATAAAATAATTTATGCCAACACTTATACATACATACTTATGTAAATAGTTTTATACAAATCATTTAAAAGTTACAAAATGCATTTTCAAGTATAGATTAGGTCCAATCCCTCAATTACATAAGAATGCCTTTAACACTAATTACATCACATAATTATACCAAAATAAACAAAATGAAGCTTTCTTGATAAATCTCCT